>RJWJ010047668.1:0-10882 GCA_004363605.1 Indri indri | reverse complement strand
GATTTGGACAGGTGGGGCAAGGACTTCAGCATGGTAGCAAAAGGTTGCCCTAAATTTAACCTTATAGGAGGGAAAGGTAGCCGGGATTTAGGAATTGGGTGGCAGTGGCAAGAAAACAAAATAAGGGGGAGTTGGGTGGGAATGAAAATGTCCAGGGGAAAGATTCCTTCTGAGGCCAGGGACCGTGCACACGAGGCCACCCTGTGGGTGTGGGCTGGGAGCAAGTAAGGCAGGGAGGGCTGTTCTGCCTGCACCCCCTTGGGACACCCCGCCCCACCCCTCAGCCTCCCTCTAAACACTAAGAAACGGACTGATCCTCCTGAGGGGCTTTCCACGGGGAGGGAGCGTGGGGCGCAGGTTCACGATCACCACCTGCGAATAGGAGACCGGCGTGGACGGCGCTGCATAAATAGGGATGATTTGGAGAGTTGCGTGGGAATGAAAACACAACCTTGTTTTTATTTGCATTTCAGATAAGACTATTGCATAATACACGGCAATCTGACTCTCTTGGTAATCAAGATAAGTTGTTTTAATCTTTTCTCCAGCGTATGCCTCAGAATTGACAGGGCTTCTAGACGAGTCCGAAACCACAGTAAAAGTGAGTAAGACGTTTCTAACACAAAAAAACCACCTGATGAGGAATCCCCTCGACCACTCTGGGAGTTTATGATCTAGTTTCGAAGTGGACACCTCCAAGAAGACAGCTCGTATTAGCGTTTGAAATCTGTCTCCTGTAGAGAACCAGGCCGTGGTTAGTACATTCAGAGCCCATCTCACCACAGTCCGGGAAAGGGAATCTAGTGCAAAGGAAGTTCTGTTTAACCCACGTTAACCGTGTGGATGCCTGAGAAGGAGGTAAGTTTCAGCCACCCATGAGTTTGAGCAGGTACAGTAATGTTTATTCATGAAACTTACTAATTGGAATTGTAGCTGTTGCTGGAGTGGTAACTCCAGGAAGGTATTTGATAGTTTACCTTTGCAAATAGGTGGCAAAAGGGTCCCTGCGTTTCCCAGTACGTCACAGTGGATGGCTCCTCTGCAGAAGAGGAGCGAACAGACGCTTGCTGAGCGCCTGCTCCGTTTCCCACACGCTCTGCTTCAGTACACACAGATGACGCAGTGATAAATAAGGAAAGACTCCTACCTTCAGGTAGTCTGCCCTGTCAACATGCCCTTCCCCTCACCACGCATCTGCTAAGCCATGTCTACAAGCTGTCCTGGAAGCTCTCACACCTGTCACTGGCGCCTCAGCACACGAGTCCTTGCATGCTTCCACAGTAGACTGTGCTTGTTATTTTTACAAATTAAAGAATTGCGAGAGCAATCCGGACTCAAAAACTTTAAATAGTTTATGCTGGTTTTGTCCACAGTTCAGAACTACAAATTATGGCGATGATGTTGTAAATATTATTTAAAGATTGGGAGTAAATTTTAGTTTAAAAGAAGACAATAAACTGAATGTTTTATTGACTACACAGAAGAAAAACAGGTTGCATATTTGAGATCAGAGTCTCAAATGATTGATAGATAGGTAGATAGATAGATAGATAAAAACCCTGGTCAGGAAGTCATGGTTTTAAAACCTAGAAACCAACTTTTTACCCCCTCAATTTATTTTAAATGTAAATTTGATCCAGATTCTTACTTTAAAAAATAATGCAGCAAGTAAATGTTTTGACTTTGAGCCTAAAGGTTCCTCTCCAGTTTCTAGCATTGTGTTGTCAAGAAGGAACTGACGTTTTTTTTTCTTTTATGTTGCAAATCATTGTGGGAGCTGAAAATAAGGCTTTGGATTTAGAACCAATTGATACATTGCATGCACAATGGTTACACTTGAAGGAGTTCCAGATTCTGGGGCGTGTCTAAGAGAGAATTACCTGATAGTGAAAATATGGAAACTGTAAAATAATGAAATGTAAAGGACCTAAAAATTTCTCTACGAAAAAGAAAGAAAGACACCTTCCCTTCAAATAAAAAAATCAAAAAAGAGAGAAAGGAAGGAAGGAAAGGAAGGAAATATTTTCAATATTTAAAGAGTTATAATATGATTGGGAGTAAAATTAGAATCAATGGATAGAACTTACAGGTTTTTTTCTTTTTTCAAGAACTTTCTTGGGAAGATATAATATGCATACTATAAAATTGACCTATTTAAGTGTAAAATTCAGTGATTTTGGTGCGTTTACAAAGTTGTGCAGGAAGTTACAAGCTTTACTTAAAAATACAAGGAATTTGAAATTAGAATCCTGCCTGGAAAAGAAGGATTTAGAGGAAGATGTAAAAAAATTAAAGAAAGAAAAATACTTTTTTTTGAGAAAAATCTTGAAGCACCCTTTGAGAGAATATTTTTAATATAGTTTTTATTTAGAATAGATTTAGATTTTTTTTTTTATTTCAGGGTATTATGAGGTACAAACATTATGGTTACACTTTATATCTTTGCCTCACCCAAGCGAGGGTTAAAGGCATGCCCTTCCCCCCTACAATGCTCCCCGTGTCCTTTAGTTGCCGGTTTGATTTACAGAAAATTACAGGATAGTACAGAGTTTCTAAACTCCCTACCCAATCCCTCTGTTAACACATTACTTATATTATGTTTGTCACAACTAAGAAACCAACACTGGTACATTGTTAATAACTAAAATTTCCTCTTTCTTTGGATTTTATCAGTTTTTCCACTTACTTCCTTTTACTGTTCCAGAATCGAATCCAGTGTACCTCATCGAAATAGTCCGCATGGCTCCTTAACATCCTCTGGTCTCTGCCATTTCTCAATTTTCCGTTGTTTTTCATGACCTTGACTGTCTTAAGAAGTGTTGTTCAGGTGTTGTGTAGAGATCCCCTCAGTTTGGGTCTGTCTGATGTTTTTCTTCTAGTTAGAACCGGGTCATATCTTAAAGGTGAAGTTCCTGGTTTATCACCTCAAATAAGGGTACATGATCACCTGGCCAGGGAGTGTTTGCAAAATCCAGAAGCGTTTGCCAGATTCCCAAGAGATCACTTTTTAATTCATATTTCTTTCTCTGGTTGTGAAACTATTTAACTGTACATGCTACATTAACTTGGAAACAGCCCACAAAATGTCCAGGTTGAGCAATGTAGTGGTTTCCCTCCCTTACCTTGTTGTACGCATATATTACCACTAGAGGGAAGCACTCGAACAACTAATGTGTACGGTCGAGGTTATTCTCAAATAACCTGCAATTAAATAGAGAAATACTAAAAAATTATAAAATCGTGAACTGGATGAACAT
The DNA here is from genome assembly GCA_004363605.1 of Indri indri. Taxonomy (NCBI): domain Eukaryota; kingdom Metazoa; phylum Chordata; class Mammalia; order Primates; family Indriidae; genus Indri; species Indri indri. The sequence goes on along the minus strand of RJWJ010047668.1, from coordinate 7,625 downwards.
CCAAAGACAAAACAGACACTTTTAGTGTTTCCTTAACCCATATTCCATGCCTAATGAAAGTTTATGATGTGACAGTTTCTACTTTGTTCCTGTCTGGTGGAAGCCTCTGTTCTTGTTGAGTTACACCAAATCAGTTACACCCCTGAGAACTTTGAGACACTTACAGTCCCCAAAACTTGTAGGCAAAGGAGAGGAATGAAGGCAGGAAGCTGCTGTAGATAGGGAGAGTAGAGGAAAGGCTCCACCCTAAATTGGTTTGGTCTTTTTAAGAATCTCCTCCCATCTCTGACTTTAAATAGCTCCTTCTCAAACCAGCCCGGATTTACCAGAATATGGTTAATGGGATACTTTTTCTTGGTCAGACTTTTTTCTGGTTCTTCAATATCTCAACTTCCTAATCCCTTTCTAGATTATGAACCTTTTCTTATCTTCAGCCAAAAACATCCCATATCCTTGATCAACATACAATAAAACACGTAATTACACTTTCACTATTGTTTTTAATTACATACCCTGACACATAAACGTAGCACATATTTGCCTATTTCTGCTTAAGTTTTTAAACTACATGTATATCAGTCACTGCTCTAAAACAGTTTCACCTATTATTTAATTTTAAAAAAATAATAGGCTTTTTTTTTTTTTTAGAGAAGTTTTAGGTTTAGAGAAAAATTGAGAAGCACAGAATTCCCATACACTCCCCATTTAGCACTTCCCAGTGTTCCCTATTAATACCATCATGTTGTAGTGGGGTACATTTGCTACAACTAATGGAAATTTTTGATGTTTGCTGATGAACATTGGTCTGTTATTATTAACTCGAGTCCATGGTTTACATTAGGGTTCGTTCTATGGTGTACAATTTTGAGTCTTGACAAATGTGTGAAGTCATATATCCACCACCACAGTGTAATATAGAATATTTTCACTTCCCTAAATACCCCCGAGCTCCACCTATTCATTCCTTCCCCCTTCCACCACCTAAGCCCGTGGCAATCACTGATATTTTACTGTATCTGTGGTTTTGCTTTTTAAAGAATGTCACACAGTTGGAATTATACAATTTGTAGCCCTTTCAGACTGGCTTGTTTTCACTAACAATGTACATTTGATGTTCCTACGTGTCATGTCGTGTCACAGTTTGGTCTCATTTCCTTTTATCGCTGAATAACATTCCATGGTGTGGGCAATCCACAGTTTATCTGTTCACCTATTGAAGGTCATCTTGGTTGCTTCTAATTTTTAGCAACTATTAATAAAGCTGCTGTAAACACTCATATATATGTAGGTTTTTGGGTGGATGTAAGTTTTCGGTTTATTTGGATAAATACCTCATATAGTATCACAATTGCTGGATCATATGGTCAGACTATGTTTACCTTTGTAAAAAACTGCCAAACTGTCTTCCAAAGTAGCTGTACTGTTTTGCATTCCCAAGAACAACGGATGAGAGTTCCTGTTGCTCCACATCCGCCCCAGCATTTTGTGCTGTCAGTATTTCAGATTTTAGACATTCAGTAGGTGAATGGAGGTATTTTATTGTTGTTTTAATTTGCAATTCCCTAAGACATAGGATGTTGAGTGTCTTGCATGTGCTTTTTTGCCATCTGTATATCTTCTTTGGTGAAGGGTCTGTTTAGATCTTCTGCCCACTTTTTAAATGGGTTATTTGTTCTCTTACTGTTGAGTTTTAAGAGTTCTTTGTATATTCTGGATATAAGTTCTTTATGTAATATGAGTTTGCGTATATTTTCTCCTTGTCTGTGACTTGTCTTTTTATTCTCTTAAATCTAATTTGATTTTTGCAACAACTCTTTGGTGCAGGTGCTGTTATTAACTCTATTTTATAGATGAGGAAATAGTGCCATGGAGAAGTTATGTATCATGCCCAAGGTGTCAAAAACTAGTATGCAGTGTGTCTGGAATGTGAAACCTGGCTATCTGTGTGCCGAGTTTGTTAAGCTCTCTGTTCTGTCACACTTGTATCAAACACTCAAAGGCTCTGCACCACAGGCTACTGGTGCTCAGTTGAGACTAGTGATGATCATCCCCTTCCCATTTGTGTTACTGTGGACACTAATGCTTACTTAGAAGTGAAAGAAAAGACAGGATTATGAGCTAGCAATAGTAAATGTTTAAGAGAAGATTTTAAATACCATAAGATAAAATCCAGCCTCTGAAAGGTTTGATTCAGACCAGCAGCAGGTGATTTTGCCATGTCGGTGAATAATGGGATGGTTTCTTAAAGGATCACATAAAACATCTGTTGTAACTTTCAAATAGAAAGAAGAAATTTTAGCCTTTTCCTTTGTGGAAAGAAAAATGAAACTTCAGAAGCGAGATCATAGGATCAACTATTCTTATTTATAATCACTTTGGCCTGGAAATGTTCCAGGAGTGAGCTATAATATTTTATAGTGCACTTAACGGAAGGACATCTACAGAAGAAAAGGTGCACAGAAAATACAGTCAGTGCACTTCCGGCTGTGTCAGTCTCCCACAAAATGCTCCGAGATTACCAACATGTCGTAACTATCAAACTATCAAATCCGATGACTTCTTTCAGGCCTCCACTAGTAAATTCTGAAGCCTTTAATAATGTTCGGTATCTTCTTCCTATTTTTAGGTATGCATTAATTTTAATTACATCTATCACTAATAGATCGATAACCATTTATCTATTTATCTGCCCGCTGCCATCTACCCATCTTATCTTTCCATCTGTCCACCCATCCGTCCATCCATCTGCAGGCCATCTGGAGCCTCCCTGCCTTTCAGAATTTGCCTTGCTTTTCCTGACTCTGACTCCTTGTCTGTGACATTCCAGCACCTCCTCTGTCTACCAGGCTTCCTTTTGCTCCTGTTCTTGTCATGAGGCTATGTCTATGTCTCCTTCTCCTGTAGCACCCTGGGTGCAGGTCTTAGTCCCATTCACAAGTTCTATTTCAAATCCACTCTTCTTAAGCATTTTGCGATTTTTTTTTTTTTTGTAGTTTTTGTTTTTTGTTTTTTTTTCCTGAGAATTTGGAAGATTGTGAGGAATCTTGGCATCACAGATGACAGCCACTTCTCTAGACATGTGACCCACATCTCCTGGCTTCTTTCCTCATGTTCTCACTCTCTTTTCTGTTGCCTGCCTGGTCTCCGGAGAGCAGGGAGATCGCTGCCCTTCTGCTTGGAAGGGCTGTTCCACCACATTTCGGCCCCTTCTGAGTCTCACTATCCAACACTTACTGACATTTTTTCAACCAAAATACTCGTGCCTTCTTAGCAGTATTCTGGCAGAAAAAAATACTCATATGACACACACCCACACACATATTCTCCAGTAAAACAGTTATAATTAATGACACTTTCACATGTGGAGGGCTGCCATTTATACAATGAATTTGATATATTAGACAGTTTAACACCTGTGGTTACCCCATTCTGCCTTGAGCTTGCAGCTATGCATCCTGAGGACTGTTAATATTAATTACCACTCTTACAGGAGGAAAAACAGCAAATGTGTAAAAGAAGGTCTATATAAGCTATGCTTTCCTTAAATAAAATACCTTGTCTTGTCTAAGAATCTGTGCCCAACCTCTGGGTATAGAGCACACCAGGTGGCCTTACCCTTGAGTTTTCTCACCGATAAATCTGCAAGAAATCCCTGTCCTTCGTCCTTACAAAAACAATGTCTGTGGAGTGTTTAAAAACTGTTAAATGCTAGGCAAGTGTAAATTCTTATTATATTTGTTCTCAAAATAAATGAAATGTAAGAGATAAATATCATGTGACCTATTCAAATGAAGCAGACAGCTCCTCATTCTAAAAGTGCTTTTAAACTTTCCATTTTCATCTATTGTACCATATAAAGCACTTTGGGGCACTTATGTTGGGGATTGTTAATAATTTTTGTCTGGCTACAGCTGTGATTTATTTCAAATAGAAAGTATTTTTCATGTTGGACTACAGTCAGGGGGTGGTGGGTCAGAAGGCAAAGAGACAATTACCTAATAAGTATTTCTCACTGGGCACAGAGTGAAGAAACGGAAACAGCAGCTCCTGCGGGTCAGCTTTTGGAGAATGTCCTCATGTGGCAGCTCCGCTCTTGGTCCTCACTGCTCCGCCACGTTTCACAGTGTGCAATGAAGTTTAACACCCAGGACCAGTTCATCGAATTCTTTAACCACTCATCAGATTATTTTTAGAATAGCCATGTTGAGTAAAGACTTTGAGCTGTGGATTTAAAGATGATGAAGGTCCCCAATTCTAGGTGATTTATGTCTTTTTAAAATCCATGACGGCATTCATAATAATTTAAACAGGAACAAAAAATGCTTGTCCTATGCCCACGCCTTGTTTCCTTGATTGCCTCTGTTGACATGAGATGTTTTTTAAATATCAGTTAAGAGGGGTTATGTTATGTTTATGCCGTATTGTATGACACATACATTAGTCTGCTGAGGCTGCCATAACCAAATGCCACACAGTGGGTGGCTTGGACAACAGAGATTTATTTTCTCACGGTTCTCGAGGCCAGATATCGGAGCTTGGGGAGTTGGCCAGGTTGGCTTCTTCCGAGGCCTCTCTCCTTGGCTTGCGGATCACCATCCTCTGCCAGGTCTGCACCAGGCCTTTCTCTGTGTGTCCATCCCTGCCCTGGCTGCCTCTTCTTGTAAGGTCACTAGTCCTACCACTGTGACCTCATTTAACCTTAATTACCTCCTTAAACATTGTAGCACCAAATATAATACTATTCGGACTTGGGGCTCCAAAAGCGCATTGTAGGAGGAGCACAGTTCAGTCCCTATCAACGTTCTCCTACAGGTCCTGGCACCAGGCAGCCTCGTGCTCTGTCTCTGCTCGTCACACCCAGGTCATTATTTCCTGCTCCTCAGCATCCGCCCTGAATGTCGGGAGCTACACCCACCACGTGGTGTTATTAAGTGACCCATTAGGATCTAGTTTCAATTAATTCTTTTGTTCTCTAAAGCTCCTTATACTTTCAGCTTGTGTCTTCTCTTGGGCGATAAGTTTACACTTTGGTTTTTTCCCCAAAGATGATAAGCTTAATGGTGGAGAATGTAGACCTTTATGCTGAACTTAGATGTTCACCAGTTTAAAGAATTATAGTCGTAAAAGAGGGAAAAAAAGAAAAAAAGGAAGGAAGGAGGAAAAAAAGAAAGGAAGGAAAAAAGAAGGAAAGAAAGAAAGAGAAAGAAAAGAAAGAAAGGAAAGGAAAGAAAGAAAGAAAGAAAGAAGAAAGAAAGAGAGAGAGAAAGAAAGAAAGAAAGAAAGAAAGAAAGAAAGAAAGAAAGAAAGAAAGAAAAAGAGAGAAAGAAAGAAAAGAAAAAGACTTGGGAAATGGGGCGGGAGGGCTGGTGGAGGGAGGCACGGAGATTTACCTTTGAATATTTGAAGTGTGATCTTTAAGGAACAAGACTAGTTTTTTCTCCTGCATCCCTCCAGAGAGCACAGCTAAGCGCAAGCTGGGACAAAGGTTTCTTTTAGCACAGGGGATTTTTTCCCAGGTGTACAGCTGAGGTGTGACTGGCTACCTTCCCGGCTGGCACGACGTCCTGGGGAGAGCAGCGTTTCCCGCGGCAAATGTGCGGCAGAGCCACAGCAACTGTTCCCCCAACATCAACCCCCAGCTGGGAGGAGAGGAGACAGGCCCAAGGAAGAGATGCCGGAGCCACCGCCAGGTGCATGAAGGTGGAGGAAGGAGGCTCTTGGGGAGATGCAGACGTTCGTGAGTGTGGATTTAGAAGTTTATTCACTGCAGTCGGCTGAGTTGTGGGTGGGAGTTAGGAAAAGCAGAGGTAAGGCACGTGATTTCAAGCAGTTTGATGGCAAAGAGTAACATTTTTCAAGCAATTTGGTGATGAAGACAAGTGGGGCCTGTGGCTGGAGGGGCCCCCAGCGTGTTCACAACGGAACACAGGAACCAGACAGGGGCACGAAATTGGAGAAGCGGGAGGCGCTGGAGGAACCTGGAGGGGGCGGGTAGGCGAAGCCAGGCAAAGGGGGCAGGTGGAGTCATCTAAAGAGAGATGACGCTGCAGGCAAGCACAGAGAAGAAGAAAGAAAATTATGCCTGGGAGACTTTATTTTCTTTGCAAAGTGAGAGATGGGTTTACCGACTACACAGCGCATGCTGGATTCGGAGCTAACTTATCCTTTTTTGGCTCCTTCTTCCTCATGGAAATTTTTGCTCAGACCTCTGTCCAAGAACAGCTTGCGCCATAAGCCCCCTGACTCTTGTTGCTGCCAGGGGGTCCCTTCTCCTCTCTCACTCTCCGTCCTTCCTCCAGCAACACAGGCAGCCCTGGGCCGGGCAGGACCCCCCACCTGAGCCATCCTCTGTCCTGGAGCTGCATGTCACAAGCAAGTGGCTCGTGGCCTCCAGGGAACACCAGTAAGTTACACTACGACGTGAGATCCGACGGGGGCTCGGTGGAGAGGCCCCCACTCACCTGTCGGTTACTGAATGTCTGCTGTGTGTCAGGACGACTCTGGTAGCCGGGTTCAGGTCGGTGAAGGAAATGGATGCAGTTACTCCCCTTTGGGTCCATAGAACGTGGAGACTGGGGTGTGAGCTAAGCTGTGTGACTGAGGGGGCCTTTGGCTTCCTTCGCCTTGTCCTCAATCCTCCTCTCCCTCCAGGTCAGTGTGGAGACCCAAAGTCACAAAGGCCATCTTTGGTGAAGGCCACAGTGGTTCTGTTTTTCAAACAGCTTAATAAAGACAACAGTGAATGAGATTACTTTTAATAAATGATTTAATGAATTGTTTGCAGTACCCTTGAAAGGAGCTGTAGAAATTGTGGGATGGTGGGTTGGTCCTTCCCCATCCTTCTCCAAGTTCCCTGTCCCACCTCCCGAACAGCCGCCCTCCCCTGCCTGTGAGCCAGCAGGCAAGTTTGGGAGGCAGGCAGCTCTCAGAGCCTCATTTTCTGCCCTTTGAATGGTGACAAAACATTTTCTTTAAATTGAATACTTGCAAGTCTCGTTGAAGTTTTTGGATGTGAAACTCCATTCAAGCTTAAATTATCATAACCTTCATATTGTTTCCTAAACTGACTGCTTCAATTTATGGTAGAGAATGTACCGACATCACTTTTTCTTTTTCTTTCTAATTGGCTTTGGGGTTTAATAATGAATTAAGTTTAATAGGCCCCGAGCCCTAGAGGCGGCCTCATTGAATTTCACTTTCTTTTGTTTGAACTGGACTAGGAGTAAATGGATTCATCCAAACTGTGAGTCGTATTAATAATATACCATGGAAATAGTAGAATTTTAATGATTATGTTCCTAATATCTAGAAATATTATAATTTTAATGATTGTCTTATTCCTATTTATCTTGGAGTTTCGAATCATCAATTTTCTTTTGAATTAATGCAGCAGACCAAAACACTGTGACAACCCGGGGCACATTTGGTATTTCGAGGACCATGTACATTTCACTCTTTCACTAGAAAAAGCCTCCTGTAAATCTCCACCCCCACACTTTCACTTGAACTTACAAACTGTGAATTTATAATTGTGGAGGAGCATGTATTTGTATGGAAAATGGCAGCTGCGGTATGATCACTTGTATTTTGTTTTGATTACTTACAACTGGATACCAGTATTTCTG
>RJWJ010047667.1:0-10882 GCA_004363605.1 Indri indri | reverse complement strand
GGGCCTTTTACATGGTAGAACGTCCATATATGATGTTAGCCACTACAGGAGAAAAGGTCGGAAAATTCTTTTTCTGAGGATTGGTGAGTTTGTGTGCTTATATGCATGGCAGGCCTAGATGCTTTCTAAAAAGTACTAATTCTAGACTATCTACAAGCCCACCATACAATATTGTAGTGATTTGGTAATTTTTTTGTTTGTATTTTTTTCTTTAGACAGGGTCTCACTGTGCCACCCAGGCTAGAGTGCAGTGGTGCCATCATAGCTCACTGCAACCTTGAACTCCTGGGCTCAAGCGATCTTCCTGCCTCGGCCTCCCGAGTAGCTGGGGCTACAGGCATGCATGACCACATCTGTCTAATTTATTTTTATGTTTTATAGAGATGGAGCCTCACTGTGTTGCCCAGGTTGAGCTCAAGTGATCCTCCTACCTCGGCCTCACAAAGTGCTGGGATTACAGGCGTGAGCAACTGTACCTTTTAAAAATGATTTTAAAACTTGATAAAGTTTTAAAAATTGTTTCTTTGAGGACTTCAGCATGTTCCCCAGAATCCCAGTGGAATTGCTACCACATTTTGTCAGATAGTATGTAGTTTCCTGAGCTTTGTTGTGCCAATTTTAAGGCAGCCAGGACTCACTTCACCAGGATTCCTTCACAGCCAGTGAATTGCTATGCACCACACTACACTATGGCAAAATGACGCTCACGTTAGGAGGCTGACTCGCCCCAAATTGCCTCCCAGAGTTGATGGTAATGTGGTCGATTATCATCCAGAGAGACAACATTGTTTTCTTTCAGGTGAAAGCAAAGGGTATTAAGTTGTCCTTTCATCTGTTTATACACATGCTATACTGTCAGATGGTGTTTGAGATTAAGCCCTGTGCTTGGAGACAGGAGACAGAACTCTCTTAAGGGTGTCTCTGTGTCCTGTGGTCGTAGGGCAGCCTCTACCGTAAGACTGGGCCTCCCTTCCATTTACAGTAGTCCCCCATCATCTGACGTGTCACTTTCCAGATTTCAGTTACCTGTGATCAACTGTGATCCAAAAATTGGTGAGTAAAGTACAATAAGATATTTTGAGAGGGACAGATGCCACATTCACGTAACTTTTATTAAATATATTTCTACGATTGTTAGCTATTGTTAATCTCTTACTCTGCCTAATTTGTAAGTTAAACGTTTCATCGGCATGTGTGTGTAAGAAAAAATACACATATGTATGTATAGAGTTCAGTACTATCCGTGGTTTCAGGCAGCCACTGAGGGAGTTTCAGAGTGTGTCCTCTGAGGATGAGGAGGGACTGCCGTACTCTGTCAGCGAAGCATGAGGTGCATTGTACTAATAAACCACAATCCTGGGTGTTAGTTTTCCCTTTACAGCAGACTTGCTAGTGGGTTAGATAATACAGCAATTTTTTGCTGATTACAAACACAACTGGGCAAATTAAAATTATATTGTTCACATACTCCACAAGCCTTTGGGGACCTCTCCCCTATTTCCCAAGTATAACTAATGCTACTACATTTTATACTTTTTTCACATTTGCAAATTTTGCACATTTGTATAATGCCTTATTGCACTAAAGTGTTTCCCTCTACTGGACTGTGAAAACCTTACTGGATTATAACCTTGGGCGGTAACACAGTTGGTACACAGTAGTGTTAGTGCAAGGTCTTAGTTACTCAGTTTTCTCACTTGCCAATGAGTCTGTAAATCACAGCCAAGGTCCTGGTTTGGAAGGGAAGGGAGATAGCCCTGCTATATTATCTAATCCACTTTTCCCAGTAAACAAGCTAATCTTGAATGTCGATTCTTGGATCCTTGTGTTGGTTTGGAGGGGCTTGAGATTCCAGCTGTTCCTAACATGTGGAATTATTTGAATTATGTTTTTACCCCTCAGTAATGTATAATGAGTTTGTCATCCACCTGTCCAATAACTTGGGATAAAAATTACTAGAAGTTACAAGTAGTGCATCATTGTATAATCAGGACCTCCATCTTATAAAGTAAAAATGATTTGCTACTTTTTCTGGGAAATGCACCTATTCTACAGTATGGAGGTTATTCAGTGCTATTGCGAAGTTCTACAGAGGAAGCTCAATATAGTCCATCAATTGGCTCTGCCTGGCCTCATCATCTTCATTGTCAATGCTACACAGTGAATAAAACACATTTAAGACCCTTCACACTTGACTGATTCACTCCCAGGCTTTGCAGTATCATACAAAGGGTATCAGCAAATACTTGTGAATGAAATTAAAGTCGTAGAACCCTTGACCAACCCAGTAAGCCCCTCAGGGAGACTTTTCTGGTGTCATTTACTCACATAGTCAATGCCCAGCTATTTCATAATTAGTGATTTTAGATTCTTTCTGGAAGTTCTTTGTTCTCCATTTACAGGTTAACTCTAGGGGCAGGGATTTGAGCTCCAGTGTTTGCCCAAGCTGCTACCATTGGTCTGTCAGGTTACCTTTTCTTCAGAGGAAAAAGACATCATCTTTTAGGAAACTTTGTCAAGGTCAACAGAACACAGTGGATTTATTTTAATAATCTTTTTGTATTAACAGTATTTACTTTTAAGATTATGAAGATATATTAATTCTTCCAGGCAGCAGGCTGGGTTGGTTGCCACTTGAAAAAAAAAAAAATTATGTGGTGTGTTAGGGTTGGACAGTAGGTAGGAAACTTCATGTCATAAGAGAAGGAAGATGCAAATGGATAGTACTTTACAGCAGTTAAGGAAAGGGCTCCGAGGGAGGTTTATTCTCCTCTCTCAGATGTGCTAGAAACTTCCATATTGGAGTATTTTCCAACTCAGAACTTTTTCCATTCTCCACAGGGTCTAGCTCTAAGCTTTTTCCTTGCACTTTATTTTTTGAGGGTTCTTGGGAAGATGAGCTGCCACTTCTTTGAGCTAAGGTTCTCACTTTTTTGGCTTACAATTTTCTGGCTGTCTGGGTATGCACACAGAGGCCATTCAGAGCTCCATTTCAATAAGCAATTAAATCTCTGATCCAATAATTCTCTAGAACTAGAATTTGGCAGTCCTTCCCCAAATATTTTCCAAATAGTATTTACAACTATCCCTTTTCGTTAGGTAAGTGCCAGGTGGATAAGCATGACTAAACACTTTCCATGCTGCCTTGGCAAGGAAACATCTAAGACATGGGTAACTGATTGACCCAGGTTCACATAACAATATTCAATTACCTCTCAAGTTTGCTTGTGATTGCTAAATCACTTGTGACATTGGGCTGACATCCTCCCTTTAGGTTGCCTTATTCTCACCTACAAAGCAAGATAAAAGGGTCACTTGATTGATGTCCCCAAATGGCCAGCCTATGGACCACTGAAGCATGCTGGCTGCCTCATGTCCAAATTCAGCTATGAACTTCCTCATAACACGAGGCTTGATAGCTGTATCCTCTTCCCCTCTCTTTCCAATAATTTTCTCTTGCAGACCCTTGTAGTTTAGATAAATGGCTAGTTTTCAGGCCTGGAGTTGGGAATCTGCCAAAGGAATTTAGCACGAAGTTAAAGTTCATAGACCTTCACTTGTACTGACCCCTTTCAAGGCTTCAAACATTCTACTCAGAGTTTGCAGGGTAGTACAGTAGCCATACCCATGTGCTATCGATATAGGCCATTTCCCCAGATGCCTGGATGGTCCTAATCCAGCCCTACTTCCATACCCCTACAACTTGTTCTGGTAGACCTCATCTAGAATCAAACCCTACCTTTTGCCCCAAGTAGAAAAATCTTAAATGAGTCAGATTTTGCTCTCTGATCCATACCCCCATGACTCAGCTAACACGGCCATCTCGCCTATCCTGTCTGCAGGTAGAAGCACCACCTTAGCAAGAAATTTACAGATAGTAAAGATTTTTTTAGGTTCATTAGTAATGTCCTATCAATAATTTAAATAAATTCTTAGCAACTCTGCTATGATCAACCAGTGGTGGGGAACCTGCAACCTCAAGGTGAAATGTGGCCTTCTAGGTCCGTAAGTACGGCCTTTTGACTGAACCCAAATTTTACAGAACAAATCCTGTTATTAAAAGAGGTGCAGCAGAGAAAGATGAAGCTTTTCTTGCCACCTTTGGTGCATAAAAAAAGAACAATCTTGAAATCAGAAGGCCACCAGTTCCCCACCCCTGCCAGGCTCTAGAACATTTTACAATAATATTGCCATATGAAGAGGAAAACAATTATCTGTGGCCTATGAAAAAGACAGTATACTCCTTAGATTACAATTTTTTTATTAGTGGGTTTTGTTTCAGTAACAGCTTTGAGATATAATTCACATGGGTAGAATGTCATACAATTTTTCCCATTTAAAGTATACAATTCAATGGTTTTTAGTATATTCAGGGTTGTGCAACCCTCCCCACAATCAATTTTAGAATATTCCATCACCTCAAAAAGAAACCCCATACCCTTCAGCTATCGCCCCATCCCTGTCCTAAGCAACACCTAATCTACTTTCTGTCTCTATGTGTTTGTAAGTTTTTTAAAACATATTTTTTGTTCAATGGGAAAATTTTTGAAAAGTTAATATTCTTTTAGTATAGTTTTACATATCACAGTATATAATAATATAGTTTTCTTAATATACATTCTCTAGCTTGGATTTTCCCCTTTTCAAATTCCTTGGTGTGAAGAAACAGACACTGGGTTCTGTTCTCTGTACTCCATTAGGTCTAGTGCCCATAACTAAATACACCATTTCCTCCAAAATTAAGGTAGGACAAAGTATAATTTTCTAATATTTTACCATATGTCAGAGCACTCCATTGAAAAGGAAAAATAAATTACACTTGCACTATGATTAAAGAATGCCTTTGGTGGGTTTGGGATAGGCTTTCCTTCCTTTTTCACAAAATTAAATTAAATTTGGCATGCTGTAGTAGAAAGTTGCGTTACTCAAGACTTCCAATCACAAGAGATAGAAGTCTGACTCTCACTGGAGTTCCTTAGGTGTTGCCAAATCTAGCTGCTCCAACCTATCATATTTGCCTTTCCTTGGGCTGACTCTGTTCTAAGACAGACTTGCCCCTTGAGGTGCAAGATGGCTGCCTGCAGGACCAGGCTTTCAATCCATCCTCTCCATAATGCTGGTAGTGGGGAGAATGCCTCTATTTGAAGCTGAAACATAACCCCAGAGTTGAGTGTCTTTGGGTCTGATTGTCCTGGAGCGAGTCTTATGCCAACTCTTGGAGCTGGGGAGGGAGTCAGCTCTACCTGGTCCACTAGACTAAAAAGGGAAGGGATTCTTTCCCAAGAAAAATCAGGGTGTGTTAACAGAAGGGGTTAAAATAATGGATTTCGGGCTGGCAAAAACAAAGTATCACGATTAAAGAGTGCTGCAGCATGAGTCATAAAATCTGGGCTTTAATATTGTCACTAAGTAGTTTTATTACCTTAAGCAAATTACTTAATCTCTGTAGGCCTTGGTTCCCAATTCTGTAAAATTATAGACTTGCACAAGAAGTCCTCAAAGTTCTCTGCTAGTCTAAAATTCTAATTTGGTGATGAATTAGCTAGATATTTTGGTATTAAATAGGCATGACTAAACCTTATTTTCTTTGGTGAAATCAATACAACGACTTTCATGGAATAGTACTGTATACCACAGCAAAAGTAGTTCTGTCTGGAAGCATGAGGTTGTGTGTTGTCTTTGACGCTGAGTGTTAGCTGGGTGAGAGAAAGGTTTCCAACTCATTTTTGGACTATCCACATTGTTCACGGAAGTTTAAACTCTTACTGAAAAAAAAAAAATCTTTTTTTTAGAAAAAGCCATGCTGAATATCAAGTTGTTTCCAGCGTTTTCTTTATTTTTGCATTAACCCTGGTAGTGTAATTTGGAGAACCAATAAATTCTTAGAAATAGCAAGGATCAGTTAAAAAAAAATGAGATAGGATAATGGACCCTTTTTTTGTGCTTTAAAAAAATAAAGAAAGAGCTATCATCTCATCTCATATTAGGAACTACAGAATTGAGCTGGGAAATTAGTGAGCCCAGTAGAAACGTTCTTAAGATATTTGATTAGGGCTATGACTAGGAGTCAACATAGGCAGCTGGACCAGCTCATGGTGTGATCTAGAGCAGATGGGAAAGATGACGGTGAGGGAGTAGAGTGGGGAGGAGAGTTCTTTGTATTTGAGTATGGCATATGAGTTTCCTCAATTAGGGACTCTTGTTTTGAGTGTTTGTTTAAAAATAAGTTTTCAATAAATAGGCAAAGACCTGAGTGCCCCACAGATTTTTAAGACTTAATTCAAAATCAAGAGTTACGATTTTGAAGTATACAAAGAAGTCACACCAAAACTTGTATACTTCGTCTGTGATTTTTGGGAATGTGCATTTTGGCTTTGGTGTAGATGATTTCTCATCTGGGGTTTTAAAGCAACACCTCTTAAATTTAAGACAGGCTTTTTTTCAGCTTGCACATGAATGGCAGTTACTGCGGGAAAGTGGAGATTTTTCCCAATCCAAGGGAAGTACCATTCGTGTGGAATTCTATATGAATGATATACCCTGAAGCATAATTCTGGTGATGTCTCTTTAAAGAGACTATACTGGTTAGCTGCTACAATATATAGGTTGGCTATTTCCAGTGGGATACGTGGCCTGATTTGAAATTAGAAGACAGATATCCAAATGACTAATCTCAGGTCTGCCCCAAAGCACTATGTGAGTCTGAATCTGGGCTTCATTTTTGAAAAGTCTAAAGAGGTAATGAAATAGATATGTCAAGGAAGGCATGGGAAAAAAAATGAAATGTTGATCTACCTTGGCAGGGCAAATGCTCTCATCAATGGGAAAGTTGGTAGATGCGAGCTTAACAGGGTATAGGTAGATTTATCCTGAAGTAAGCAAACAAATAAATACAAACCACAAGACTGACATGACTGCCCAGTTGTGAACATTGTATTAATATAAGGGATTATTTGGTACAGTACTGCTCTTCATATACATTGGGTAAATATTAGGTTTGAAGGTAATGATAGTTAATAGGTAAGTAATTATAGGATTAAGTGAGGTATAAATTAATATTTAGCACCTCAAAAGATGGAAAGGAGGATGATGTTGTGGCTACACCACAGGAGGAAGTTGGAACTCCCCACCCAAAATTTAGTTCACATGCTAATGATGACACAAACACATGCACACACATACCTCAAGAGGGTATGAAAATGTATGTTGTTCATATAATAAGGTCTTTGTTACTCTAGCCTTGTTGTGTAATTTGAAGTCAAGTAATGTGATACCTCCAGATTTGTTCTTTTTGCTTAAGAGTGCTTTGGCTATTTGGGCTCTTTATTGGTTCCAAATGAAACTTAGGATTATTTTTTCTAGATCTGTGAAATATGATGCTGGTATTTTGATGGAAATTGCATTGAATCTATAAATAACTTAGGGCAGTATGGACATTCTAATGATGTTGATTCTACCAATCTATGAGTAGGGGACATTTTTCCCTTCATGTCATCTGTGATTTCTTTCATCAGTGTTTTGTAGTTCTCCTTGTAGAGGTCTTTAACCTTTTTTGTTAAGTATATTCATAGATATTTTATTTTCTTTGTAGCTATTGTAAATGGTATTGAGTCCTTGATTTGACTTTTGGCTTGACTGTTAGTATATAGAAATGCTACTGATTTGTGTACATTGGTTTCGTAACCTGAGACTTTGCTGAATTTATTTATCAATTCCAGTTGTCTTTTGGTGGAGTCTTTGGGTTTTCTAGATACAAGATCATGTCATCAGCAAACAGGGATAGTTTGGACTCCTCTTTCCTGATTTGGATACCCTTTATTTCTTTCTCTCGCCTGATTGCTCTGACTAGGACTTCCAGCAGTATGTTGAATAGAAGTGGTGACAGTGGGCACCTTTGTCTTGTTCCTGTTCTTAGAGAGAATGCTTTCCACTTTTCCCCATTCAGTATGATGTTGACTGTGGGCTTGTCATATATGGTTTTTATAATTTTGAGGTATATTCCTTCTATGCCTAGTTTGTTGAGGGTTTTTATCATGAAAGGGCGCTGGATGTTATCGAGTGTTTTTTCTGCATCAATTGAGATGATCATGTGGTCTTTATTTTTGTTTCTGTTTATGTGGTAAATCATGTTTATTGATTTGTGTATGTTAAACCATCCTTGCATCACTGGGATGAAACCCACTTGATCATGGTGCATTATCTTTTTGATGCGCTGTTGAATTTGGTTTGCTAGTATTTTGTTGAGGATTTTTGCATCTATGTTTATAGGGGATATTGGGCTATCGTTTTCCTTTTTTTGTGTGTCCTTTCCTGGCTTTGGTATCAGGGTGATAATGGCTTTATAGAATGAATTAGGGAGGAATCTCTCCTTCTTGATGTTATGGCATAGTTTCTGTAGGATAGGTACCAGTTTTTCTCTGTAGGTTTGGTAGAATTCTGCTGTGAATCCATCTGGTCTGGAGCTTTTAGTTGTTGTTGTTTTGGGGAGATTTTTTATTACTGCTTCAATCTTGCTGCTCATTGTTAGTCTGTTCAGGATTTCTATTTATTCCTGATTGAGTCTTGAGATCTGTACTTCCAAAAATTTATCCATTTCCTCTATGTTTTATAATTTGTTTGCATAGAGGTTTTTGTAGTATTCATGGATGATATTTTGTATTTCTGTGATATCAGTTGTAATGTCTCCTTTTTCATTTCTGATTGAGGTTATTTGAGCCCTTTCTCTTCTATTTGTGGTTAATCTGGCTAACAGTCTGTCAATTTTGTTTACCTTTTGAAAGGAACACCTTTTCGTTTCATTGCTTTTTTTTTTTTTTGGTATATTTTTTTGTTTCCATTTCATTTAGTTCTGCTTTGAGCTTTATTATTTCTTTTCTTCTGCTGGCTTTGGGTTTGCTTTGTTCTTTTTTTGGTTCCTCAAGATGTGACATTAGATGGCTAATTTATGATCTTTCTGTCTTTTTGATGTAGGTATTAGAGGCTATGAACTTTCCCCTTAGGGATGCTTTTACTGTGTTCCATAGATTTTGAAAACTTTTGTCCCCTTTGTCATTGAGCTCAAGGAATCTTTGATTTTCTTCTTAATTTTATCATTGATCCAAGGATCATTCAGCAGCAGGTTGTTTAATTTCCATGACTGTAGATTTGAGTGTTTCTCTTGGAATTGATTTCCAGTTTTATTCCACTGTGGTCTGAGAAGATACATGGTATGATTTCAATTTTTTTTTTAATTTGCTTAGACCTGCTTTCTGGCCTAAAACATGATCAATCTTGGAAAACGTCCCATGTGCTGATGAGAAAAAAAAATTATACTCAGTAAGTTCTGGGTGGAATGTTCTGTAAATACCTGTTAAGTCCACTTGTTCTAGAGTCCTGTTTAAGTCTAGTTTTCTTTATTTTCTGTTTTGATGATCTGTTCAGTTCTGTCAGTGGAGTGATGAAGTTTCCAACTATTAAGATACTACTATTTATTTCTTTGCTTAGATCTAGAAGAATTTGGTTTATGAAACCAGGAGCTCCTGTGTTAAGTGCATATATATTTAGGATTGTTATGTCTTCTTGTTGAATTGTTCCCTTTACTATTATATATTGACTATCTTTGTCTTTTTTTTTTTTTTTACCATTGTTGATTTAAAGTCTATTTTATTTGACATGAGAATGGCTATGCCTGCTTGCATTTGGTTTCCATTTGCGTGCAATGCTTTTCTCCATCCCATTGCATAAGTCTGTGTGAGTCCT
This sequence comes from Indri indri, assembly GCA_004363605.1. Lineage (NCBI taxonomy): Eukaryota > Metazoa > Chordata > Mammalia > Primates > Indriidae > Indri > Indri indri. The sequence continues at coordinate 1,144 of RJWJ010047667.1, read as the reverse complement.
TATGGTTTAGATGTGTATTTTGGAGACAGCAAATATTCAGGTTATGTTTTTCATCAATTCAGCCAGTCTGTCTTTTAAGAGGGCCATTCAGACTGTTCCTGTTGAGTGTTAGTATTGATATGTGCGATGCTGTTCTGTTCACCATGTCGGATGACTCTGTTTTATTTGCCCTCTTGTGCTATTGTTTTATAAGAGCTGTGAGCTATAACTTTTGGCTGTTTTTATACTGGTTGGTATCTATTATGCTATTGCATGGATAATGCACTTTTAAGCATTTCCTGTAGGGCAGGTCTAGTAGTAACAAATTCCCTTAGTGTTTGCATGTCTGGGAAAGACTTTATTTCTCTTTCACTTATGAAACTTATAGCAGGATGCAAAATTCTTAGCTGGCAATTACTCTGTTTAGGAGACTAAAGATAGGACCCTGTTCTTTTCTAGCCTTTAAGGTTTGTCTTGAGAAGTCTGCTCGTTGTCTGATGGGTTTTCCTTTGTAAGTTACTTGATGTTTTCACCTCATGGCTCATAGAAGATCCTTCTTAATGTTGACTTTAGCCAGACCAATGACTATTTGTCTTGGTGATTCCCTTTTTTGCAATGAATCTTCCATGTGCTCACTGAGCTTCTGTGTCTGGATGTCTAAATTTCTAGCAAGAGCAGGACAGTTTTCCTAGATTATTCCCTCAAATAGCTTTTCCAGGCCTTGTGCTTTTTCTTCTTCACCCTCAGGGGTGCATATGATTCTTATATTTGGTTATTTTATATAATGCCATATTTCTTGTAGACTTTGTTCATTCCTCTTTCTTATTTGTTCTTTATTTTTCACTGAGTTAATTTGAAAGAGTTGTCTTCAAGCTCTGAAATTCTTTCTTCTGCTTGGTTTAATCTATTCTTAAAATTTAACCTTGTGTTTTGTATTTCATTGAATGAATTTTTCATTTCCAGGAGTTCTGTTTTTTTAAAAAATGTAACTTTTTAGTAAATTTTTTATTTATTTCCTGAATTGGTTTTCTAGTTTGGGTTGGTTTTTGTTTTTCTCTTGGATCTCATTGAGCTTCCTTACAATCCATAATTGGAATTCTTCCCCCCCCCCACCTTTTTTTTGAGACAGTCTTGCTCTGTCACTCAGAGTAGAGTGCAGTGACAT
>RJWJ010047666.1:0-10879 GCA_004363605.1 Indri indri | reverse complement strand
AAAACATTGCTACCAAGATGGAAAGACAGAGATGAATTTTGTGTGGTGTTTTATTATGTGAATGTTTGTTGAAGATTCTTTGTCTTTGTCTAGGCAGTGCAATTCAAGTTCTAAAAGAATGGAATATGACAGGAAAAAAGAAGGTAAGATTAATATTGGTTTTAAGTTAGTAAAATCTTCAATCAAAATCTTCATAGTTGTTACCATTTAACAAGGCCGCCAATTTTATACTTCTTTCAAGTATGTTAATATGTACACCCAGAAAGCTTCCAAATTCGTGACTCTTAAATTACCAGCCATTCTTACTACTAATGCCCTTATTTTCTGTTCGGTGTTTTTAACTACCAGGTGTGCTTAAGAAGTCCCAGAGTTGTTTTTCTTTTTAAGTATTAAGGGGAGCCCAGCCAGAGAATTTAAAGGATTCAAAACATGAACTTGCCTGAACATATCCAGTAGCACAAAGAAAAAAATTAAGGAGTGTTTAAAAGATGGTAGAAAAGCTCTAGATCTATGTTCACATGTGTTTCCACCTGAAAGAATTTCTCCAAGGCTTCCCTGAGATACTTTTTGAGTTAAATTCTATGGTAGATCTTTAATAAAAGAAGAAAAGAAAATGCCTTAGAACCATAAGTCAGGGGCCTTCTCGGACACCGGCACACTGCTCCTCAGAATAGAGGGAAGGAGATTTTTCTCTGTCTCACTCGAATTATTTTGCTTTCTTGTCTAGTCACAAAGAGTCTGTGACTTCTGGGCACATGTGAGGTGTGCTTTTGCACACACTAGCAAAAATCTACTGCTCTTTTCAAAGTAACCATCCCACCCACGCCCACCATGACACACAAGGCCCTGTGTTTGGGCCCTCCCAGGATACAGTACACCAGTCTACCTTTTCCTGTGAGGAAGATCACAGGCCTATGAAACACATTTGGAACAAACAAAAACGCAATATTACTTTCATAAAATCTCAAGATTACTGAAATTACTGGAATTATCCTTTCCCCTTTTTTCTCCTCCTAGTTCCATATAAAACGGGAAGAGTTATGAGATTTTTATAACCTCTGTATGCCACCATCTTTGACAACCTCTGCTTGTCTTTAATCATAGTTTCCCAGGCTTCTGTGTGAGATGAAGTTGATTTGCAAGTGATTTAAAGGCAGTATTTATACTTACATAGAAAAATTTCAAATGTGTGGTTTGGGTATTAAATTTCTTTGATGGGGAAAAGAAGAGCAGACAGCAGCTGCAGACCCAGCTCTTTACTGAGTCTCTCTCTTGGAGCTTCAGAAGGAAAATGGTCTTCCCGGCCCAGCAGATGTGGGGTGTGAAAACCAGAAGCCACTGGGGGTTGCGGGGAAACAGGTGCCATGGGCCGTTTGTTTCACCCCTGGACGCACAGCCCTCCTCTGGAGGAGCACTCACTGGGGCATGATTATCGGTTTCCAAGGAAAAGTGAAGGAGTGGGGAGGAGAATTGAGAAGACAAAACAGTTTCTCAGTATTTCTTTTCTAAATGTACTGAAGGACAAAGCCAGGGTGATGTTCACCTGCACTCACTGATTCAGCGGGCGGGACAGAATCTTCCCGATGGGTCGGTGTCTGTTCCGATTGGCTGGGGCCTGTGCCATACCAGTTGTTAAGTATGTCGACTATCAACTGGGTACACAAACACGTCAAGTAAAGCACACAGCATAATTAGGAGGCAGGTCTTCTTAATTTCCTTGACATTATTATTCACCATTAGAGCATTTTAGGGGAGATATAGTAAAACCCTACTTTTAGACCTCTGTGATACTAGGGTCTAAAAAATTTCAATTGCTTAAAATGCAGTGTTGTGTTATTTCAAAGTAAATAAAATGAAGCCTTGTAATGCTGTTCAGCTAGCAGCCAGGAGGTCCAGGGGTCCAGCTGTACAACCCAAATCCAGGTGGACCCAGATCGGTTTGGCATTACCTTGGAGTAGTTGTCTGCTTCAGCTTAAACATGGGGGGATGATTATGGATCCCATGGCTACCTGGGACCTCCTGGACCGTGGCAGCAATTCCAGGAGTCTCCTGGCTAGTTTGGGGACCTGCCTTCTCCATCCTCATTTGCCTGCCTTTCCCTCCCAGTCGTCCCCTTTACCCCCTCTCCTCCCTAGACGGTGAGGACCTCAGTGTCCTCCTGCCTCCTCCAGCCCCATCACCACTTTAGGAAATGAAAGCTGTTCCCTAATGGCACAATAACTGAATTCAAGTTTTTTCAGGATGGATATCACAAGACTTTACTGCATTACCATTCATATATGTGGAGCCCCAAGTTGCTCAAATAATGTGTCAGCTATTTAAGCCATTCCTTGTTATTTTTTCCTTTTAATGGAGCCTTTTTGTTTACAGTTTTGTTGTTGTTGTTGTTCTTTTTTTTTTTTTTTTTGGAGACAGAGTCTTACTCTGTTGCCTGGAGTGCCTTGGCATCGGCCTAGCTCACAGCAACCTCAAACTCTTGGGCTCAAGCGATCCTCCTGCCTCAGCCTCCCAGGTAGCTGGGACTATAGGCATGCGCCACCATGCCCGGCTAATTTTTTTTCTATTTTTCGTTGTTTGGCCAATTTCTTTCTATTTTTAGTAGAGATGGGGTCTCGCTCTTGCTCAGGGTGGTCTTGAATTCCTGAGCTCAAACGATCCACCCACCTCGGCCTCCCAGAGTGCTAGGATTACAGGTGTGAGCCACCGCGCCCGGCTGTTTACTGTTTATGAAAATTTATACAACTTATTGGAAGAAAGAAGATATGTAAATTAATTTGGGTGGATATTAAAGATGTAGGTGTCTTCACCCATTCTAAGAGCCAGGAACCATAAAAGATCTTACTTTCATCTCTCGGATTCACCTTGTATTTATTTTAAGGGTCTAAGCTGAATAATATTACTTTCTCATTCATTTCTCATTCTAGAACAATAAAAGAAAAAGAAGCAAGTCTAAGCAGCACCAAGGCAACAAAGATGCTAAAGATAAGGCAGAGAGGCCTGAAACAGGGCCCCTGCAGCCGCAAGCGCCACAGATACAAAACGGCCACGTGAACGGCTGCGAGAAGGACAGCTCATCCACTGACTCTGCCAACGAAAAACCAGCCCTGATCCCTCGTGAGAAAAAGATCTCGATACTCGAGGAACCCTCAAAGGCACTTCGTGGGGTCACAGGTCAGTGATGCTTAAGTAAAGTTGCTTAGGAAGACACAGAGGAAAAGAATGCACACGGAGCTCCTTGGGGCATTCGTTGACACTGTTGATATTGTTGGAAATGAAAGGTTGTTCTTCTGCAGGGTGCACAGCAAAGGAGGACGGAACAGGGCCAAAGAATAAACCCTCCATCTAGCCCTACACTAAGTCAGAGGTTTTTTAAATGGAAATTCTACTTTAATGAAATATTCTATATAGACACCTTTGCTGGAATTCACCTGGGATAAGGGAAGGATAATCACGACAAAAGGAAATGCCATAAAATGTTTTCCTTTAGCAAGGGTAGACCAGATTATTTTAACTCCTGGTATTTTGTATATATATGATATGACAAAACACTATCCTTCAGGGTATTAGAATGTGGAATATTAATTATTTGTGCTACAGCTATACATTAATTAATCTATAAAAGGCTACTTCTTAATCCACCGTTTGACCCAGGGTGCATCATTTCTTCTCTATGGTCTCATTTCCTTTCTGAAAAATAAGGAAACTATACTGAAATCTCCTAGATCAATGGTTCTCAATACTATCTGACCCAATGCCCCATTTTTATAGCAAATCCTAAAATAAAATATATATCTAATATAACCTACCTAGAAACAAAATTTCAGTAAAGTAAAAGGAAATTCAGGAATACCTATTAATACAATAGAAAGCCTAATAAAGTGGCCCGATGTTCACATCCACTTATAATGAATCACTTTGCAATTAAAAGAAGACAGACAGTAGTTAACTGGCTGTGGTGGACACTGTTTCTTTATATTTGACTTGTGCAGTGAGAGCTCAGTAAGTATATTTGTATGTGTACATGGAATCACTGTGAGTGCAGCTGCTATAAATGCAGACCAAGGCGGGATGGTGGGTGTCAGCTCCAACACCATGGCTGCTAGTGCGGTTGGCTGTGTAATTTTCCACATAGTGAAAAGCTCTTAGCCATGGTCTGAACGCTCTTAGGAAGGTGTCCTGAGGAAGTCCCATCTTCCCTTTATTTACACAATAGCTGAATCTTGGAAATCTAAGTAAATCCTGGAAGTCGACAGTGAAACTGTCTAGGCTCACACAATTATAATTTTTTTAAACAATCAGAAATGTTTAGGAGGACGTGAGGAGGTTCAGGACACCGGGCAATTCTCTGTTGTGCAGGACATTCCTGGGATTGTAAGTCATCTAGTATCCCCACCCCCACACACATATACAATCATTTTGATAAGTTTTAAAATTACTCCCTCGGTTTTTCAGAATGCCCCCTAAGAGGTGGTAGATCTCTTGGTAAGAACCACTATGCCAATTGATCCCCAAAGTCCTTCTTCTAGTTCTAAAATCCTGAGTTTATTGAATCAGTGACTTTTTAAACTCCTCTTATATTCAAAGCACTGTGCTAGCTGCCACAGTAGATTTAGAGAAGGATGTGGTATGGTCTAGGTCCTGAGGGAATCACATCATGATGTACTTGAAGAGAAGGCTTCCTGGTGAGTTTAAGGTTTGGGGAAGAGAGGTGCCAAATGCAACGAGTGATCCAGGGAGATTTCCTGGGAGCAATGGGTATCGAAGGCCGGACTCGAGGTGGTAGAAGGGACTTGGAGGGTTAGAGAGAAGTAAGGAGAACTTTTCTCAGCACCCTTGTACATTGCACACCTGCTGTATACGAGGCAGTGCTAGCCTCTGACAAACCAATGAACAAGACACCATCCCTGCTTAGGAAGAGTTCAGTCTAGCAGAAGAGACAGAGATGCAAACATGGTGACATGTTTGCACCAAAACAGGCATTCAGTGAGGAGGTATTAAATAACTGACACACTGTGTAATACACTGGTGAGTTCTTAAATTGCTCACAGTCAAAACACATTAATTATTTTCCAGAAACACATTTCCTAACAACTCCATTAATAGTGTCATAATTCAGATCATCCTTATTTATTGTAAGATGGTTTCTTAAAACCCAACAATAACAGCAACAAAAATAACCTATTTCATTTTGAATCCAAATTCTCCAGGAACTTTTTAATTCAATTTTTACTATGCCTACAATTTTGAGAATGTTTTGATTTATAGTCAGAGCAAGAGAAAGAAATTAAATAATTGAGCAGCAGATTCCCAACTTTACTTGTTATTGCTTTCATGTGAATTACTTTCAAAATCTAATTACTCAAGCCGCTGTCTTGATATCAATCATAGGCTAAAAGCCTAGCATTTATATATTTTCATTTGCTTATAATTTATACCTTCTTCCTAAAACAATTTCAGTAACTCTATCAAGGATATGACATTAGAGAAAGCGCAATGTAGAAGGGCTTCATTTCACAGTGGATCGCTGCCTTGGAAAGTTAAGGACCCACCAGGGGAGATCTTCATACAAGGGGCTTCTGTAAACCCCAGCATGAAACTTTCTGTGAAGAATCCTCTATTGCACCAAGAGCCATCCCAACATCCCTTCCATTTTGTAAGTTTAGTGTGAAGGCATTGAGGTATGTTTTTTTAAATGCCTGATCAAGTCAAAGTATTATCTGTTATCATCACTAATTCACTACAAATCTCTGTGCATCATGTAAATTTTTCTGTTAAAGAATAAATGATGGTAATAGAAGGTTATTAGATGTTTTTTGCAAAAGGAAGGGAATCGTCCTCGTGGACCATTAACTTCACTAGCAGCCCACTTGTTATGATCATAAATTTTAAAATGAGTTTGTAACTACAGTAGTTACAAACTTGGATATGTTCCAAGACTCCCAATGGATGCCTGAAACCACGTACACTATGTTTTCTCCTATACATACATACCTATGATAAAGTTTAATTTGTAAATTAGGCACAGTAAGAGATTAATAATAAATAGAACAGTTGCAGCAATATGTTATAATAAAAGTTATGTGAATGCGTGTGATCTCTTTCTCTCTGAAAATATCTCACTGTACTGTACTCATCCTTCTGCTCCTTCTTGTAATGATACAAGATAATAAAATGCCTACATGATGAGATACCACGATAGTCGATCTGACAACCAAGGCGGCCACTGCTGGGCGGGTAGTATACAGTATGGATACTCTGGACAAAGGGGTGATTGCTGTGCTGGGTGAGGCAGAGAGGGATAGCACAAGATGTCATCACACTGCTCAGAACAGTGTGAAATTTAAAACTTATGAATTATTTATTTCTGGAATTTTCCATTTAATATTTTTGGACCTTTGTGGACCATGGGTAACTGAAACTGCAGATGAGGAAGGCCTATTGTAGTTAGATGTTCCTTCCCAAAGATAATGAAGGTTCATCGGGAAGTTGATGCCAAAACTGTCAAATGGCTTTAAGATGCTTGTTGGATCTATCGGAAATCCTGAGACCTCTAATAGATATTTCACAGGTCATTGTTAGGCCTTGGACATTCTGCACCCCGTTTTGAGTACAACATTGGAACTAGTAAGGATGAGCGTGAGACTTCATAGTTGTCTCTTCACTTTATAGCTGAGAAAAGGGAGGCTTCTGTGTTGAGAAGCTGAGAGGATGACCCTCTTAACTCTCTGTAGTTTGCAAAAGCCTGACTCAACTCCATGTAATTTCATGCATGTAGTGGAGAGTTACTGCAAATACCAGGGGCTCCCTAACTCCTGAAAAAATGTATAATTGAAAAATTAGAAAAAAGTACTAATAACAAAGCCATATAATGATATTCTGTACTTGAGTGGGTTCACAGTATGAGCCTAAAAGAAATCTCCAGGCTACTTATAGCGGAGCATTTATCAAGCTCTCCAATAATGAAACTGGCTCAACAAAGCCTGCCCTGAATGCCCCACTGGGCAGGAGGCTGGCAACATAGGCGATGCGTGTTTTATCTTTTTATAACACCTTGACATTCACGATCTCTCTTTTTAAAAGTCTTAAACAGAATCATTTTCTGGTAGGGGAAAAGTTAGCTCTAAGATATATGCAGGTGGTTCAGGGGTGTTAGTGTGACTTCCTACATGAAAAATAACCACCAAAAGCATCATCATTTCAGGCTGTAAATATAGCACTGTCAAGTGGGACAATGCTGTGTGTCAGCACATAGCTTAGAAGTTTAGGAGTATGTTTTAAGCCTGAGAGTAGTTTTTTCTGTATTTCTGAATTTTTAAGACCAGCTCAAATTGGCTCTTTTACATAATCCAATCAAAATCATCCTGGGTTCAAATATGAAGTCAGGCAAGGAGTAGATCAAAATTTATTTTTACCAAAAGAAGTGCCAAGGATGTTGTTTTGGAAGGCCCCGTCTAATGTCTAGAGCACATTAAGACCTTAGGATCCAATTTTCCCAAATGTTCCTCCTGCTCTTTGTTTCCTGAGGCTCATATTAATGAACTATATCGGTGCTTGTTTCCACATAGGCCACAATAGGAACTCAGATTCCTCTATTGTCTTTCTCCCGCTGGACACGATGCCCACTGGGTAGGAAAGGAGCAGGACTGTGGGCCACCCACAGCTGCACGAGGCAAACCTTGGGGCAGGGCTTTCCCTTTCTGCAGTTCCTCTTGCTGGCCCCAGCAGCCATCCCGGGCAGCCCCTCATGTTGTAAAGCACCCTGGGAAGCACGTCCTCTGTCCGCTGTTGCTTGTCTCAAACAGAAGGCTCCATGCTGTGTGTGCCGGCCTTCGCATGCCCTGTTACGTAGAGCAGGAACAGCCCTTCGTGCTACCTCTATAATGCAGATTCTGTGCTCCAGCGTGGCACCAGCACAGGCTGCTTGCTCATCCTCAAAGTGAAGAGAACCAAATGTGAGAGAAAGAGCCCTGGTATTTTAGGATGCTAGTTGCTTGTCCCTCATTTGTGCTTCCTGTAAAAACAGCATTAACAACAACCAAAGAACGTCCCTCCACCGCATCACAATATTTTTATAGTGTGAGGTTCCCCTCGGGGTTTCCGAGCAGATTTTTTTCATGTTTTTCATGCATGTGGCCCTAGCCTCAAGATTACAGCCCCTGCTTCTCTAAGCCCTATATTGGACCAGAGGATTAGAAAAGATCGACAAGAAGAAAGCAGATAGCTTAAAGCTTTAATCATAAAGCCAAACGTGTATATTCTAGGATTGCAGCAACGCCAGCTCTCAAATGGAAGCAATATGATATCATAACTAAGAACCAGGGGTTTAGCATTAGACCTGTTTAGATTCAGATCTTGGCCTCATCACTTACTAGGTATGTGACCCTGGACACATTAACCAGTCTGTGTCTTGCTTTCCTCATCTGCAAAATAAAAACTATAACTCCACTTTACAAGATTGTGGTGAGAAGTCAATGAGATACATAAAGTGATTAGCACAGCATCTGCTGTAGAGTAAAGCCTCATATCATTTATTTATCCACTGAGTAAATATTTTGAAGCATCTAACATGTACCAGGAATTCTTCTGCAGGAAATGAACAAGACAAAGTTTTTGCTCTCATGGAGTTTACATTCTTTTGGGGGTAGGGAAAAGAGATGACCCCTAAGCCAGAATACAACTAAATTATCAGGATAATTATAGATCAGGATAATTTATAATGTCATAAAGGCCGCATGTAAAAGGGCAACTGGAGACTCTGTGTGTGTGACAGCTTCAGTTAAGGTCCTGCTGTGACGTAAGTGTCTGGAGAGATGACATTGAAGCTGAGATCCAGATGCTTCGATTTAGGTTCTCTCACACCAGGTTATAGGGATCTGAGCAGCCAATGTTTCATTTAAACTTTTATTAAGAACCTTAGCTGAAGCCTTATAGAATTATAACCATAAGTTTTTACTATTTTTTAAAATTAGTGATATAATACTTTATTAATACGTTTAGCTGGCGTTAAGTACTATTATAGGAATATGCATTTTTAAAGTTTTTATTTGAAAGCAGATAATTACTATTCTCACTCCTCTTGAATTATTATTTTAGCATCTAAATACTTGGCGTTAACTCCCAAGTACGGTTCTGTGTGACTGAGCCTCAACCTCAGCTTCAGCTGTGTCTGAGCTGTTCAGGGAATATTAAGAGCGGCCTTAGATTACATTTCCAATGACTTAGAGCCCTGCTTCCTTTGTGTATGATGAAGCAGAAAGAGGCAGAGACACTGGATGTAGTGACATGAGGGCAGAGGAAACATAAAACCCCTCAGGTATTTTTCTGTCACCTGGGCAGAGTGACACCCAGGGCCCTTCACTTTCTCATTCAAAAAGTCTTCTGCTGCAACTAAACAGCAAAAACACAAAACTGCTCATCTCTAAACAGCTGATACCTTTATAACTTCCCACCCACACTTTGTTATGGTGATTTCAGTTACAAATGGACTTAATTAAATGGAATCCACTCCTTACAAAGATCAAAGACTTTTGAAAAAAATTTTAATATTTTTGAACAAAGATTTAAGTGGCTCTATTAAAATGCAATGAAAATTAAACTTGTTTTGCAGGGAAATAAGACAGTGAAACAAATCAAGTTAGCAGGCCTACCTTGCGTCATTGACAGCTTAATCCATTGACTTTATTATCTATTACCTTTTAATATACATAAACCTATAAAGGTATTAATGACATGAGATCTTGTAAATACAATGTAAACAAAACTAAAAGATTTGATTGCATTCAGAAAGTCACCAGCTTCATGTCCTCTGACCTGATAAGCTTCACAGGATTTGCATGAGATAATAAAGTCTATCTGTATTTGATAAAGAAATTATGAAGAGGCAGAACTGACGTGATGTCTGCTCATAAACCTATCTGTTTTGGTCTCTGTTCCAAAGTTATTGGTTCCCCTGAATAACTGCTAGTCACCCTGTCATGTAGAGATAGAAGAATGATGAAACTTGCAAATCAAGGTATATGTAACTGTCATGTGAAAAGAGTTTTCTTGAGGCTTCTGCACTAGACCATCATTCTGTAACATCTTAATAGAGTATCTTTACTCACTGTCCCCATTTCTTCACCTCCCTCTCACTCGTCACCTATTGGTTATGGTTCACAGCCCCATCTCTCTGGAGAAACTGCTCCCTCTCAGTGTACCAGTGGCGTCCGTGTTACCGAATCCAGCAGACATTTTTCAACCCTCACTTTTTCTTTTCCTTTCAGCAGTATTCAACGTTGTTGACCACTCTACCCTTAACTACTCTATCTTTTCCCTTTGGTTTCTACAACATGGCACTCTCCTAATTTTCCCCCTCTATCTTTATTGCTTCATGTCTGTTTCCTTTGAGGGTCATTCTTCTTCACCTGGCTGTTCAGTTGTTGAAGCTCATCAAGGCTCGATTGGTCCCAAGTCCTTCATCATCTAAAGCTATATGCTCTCCTTAGATAATTTCAACTATACCCAAGCTTTAATCATGTAAGATGGCTCACAAACTCATCTTCCCAGCCCAGGCTTATACTCTGAACTCCAGAGTCTTATTTGAGATTTTAATGCACTTTGACAAACTCATGCTCCGAATAAACTCATGGTTTCCCTTCCCAGTCTTGGCTGTCTTTAGCGTTCCTGATCCTAGTGCACCACTTATGCAATTGTGCAAGCCAGAAATCTGGGCATCAGTCACAACACCTCCCTCTCTCTCACCCACCTCATCCAGCCCATCACCGTGTCCTGTTGATTCTCATTTCCATGTATTTCTAGAATCCACCCATTCTCACGGTCTCAACCTCTGCCTCCCACTGAAACCACCATCCTCACTTGCCTGTGCTGCAGCAGTGGTCC
>RJWJ010047665.1:0-10867 GCA_004363605.1 Indri indri | reverse complement strand
AGAAAGTACAGGGTATGGCATAGGGGAAGCTGGATCAGAAAAGAAGAGGAAATAGAAAACTGGTGCCTTCCTTTTTCTTCCTAAGTGGGAAGATGGGAGGATAGAGAGACCAAAGTAGGATAACAGGGCAGATTCCAGGGTTCTCATTTTTTCTACTTCTCAAGACTAAGTTTCACATAGGTAGTATTTCTATCTAATTATATATGGAGGCAGTCAAAAAAACAGTAGGCCCACTTCTGCCATACCTAGGGAGGCTGAGGCCTCTAGGAAAAGTCTAGTATCCCTTTCAGTGTTATGTCCATCAGGGTATACAGTTGGTAGTGCTATTATGGCAGAAAGAGAGCCTATGCAGTACACTGACTCCTCATGGACTGCACAGGGCATGTTAATGATTCAGAGTTTCCCAAGAACTCTAGTGAGGGAACATGACGGGTATAGGAGGTCTCAGGGCTTGCAATATGTGAAGGATCAAGAATGGAAACACAGGCTTTGGTCATAGGTGTCACCTACCACTTTAAAATGGTCACAGAATATCAGAACACCAACATCCATAGTAGAGGATTCAAGAAACACCACTCTTATTTCTCACTACCCCAAATCATATAGGCCCCCTTTGTACTCCTATGTCATCTTGGATAGAAGCAGATTGTTGGAGAAGAAAAGATTAAAAACCAAGTATTTGCCTAAAGAAGACCCAGGAATCTAAAGGACACTACTGAAATCAGAAGAAATGGGGATACTGCTAATTGGCATGTTTACAGTTCCCCTTCCAACTTAATACTCTGTGGGGTGGGGGTGAGAAAAAAGAATTAGATGTATTATAAAGGCAAAAAATTAGATTTTTTTCACACATTTGGGTTGTAACATAAGTATTATTTCCTCACTACTGACAGAAAAATAAGTTAAAAAAAAGACAGATAGATGGATGATGATTGATAGAGACAAATAGATTTGATATATAGGTATAGATGATCAATAAAGATATGAAGTTAACAATGGAGCTATAAATAGATGTAGATGTATTTATATAAAAATAAATATTGATATAGACGTGAATATGAAATATCCCACCATCACAACAAAGAAAAATTCGCTTTACATGGATGAAACTGGAGGATATTCTGGTAAGTGAAATAAGCCAGGCAGAGAAAGACACATACTGCATGATCTCACTTATATGTGGAATCTAACATGGAGCTCATAGAAATAGAGTGTAGAATGGTGGTTACTAGGTGTGGAGGAACAATGGGAAGGTGTTGGTCAAAGGGTACAAATTTTCGGTTAGGGTGAATAAGATTTGGAGATCTATTGCACAGCATGGTGACTGTAGTTAATAATTATGTTATATTTCAAAATTGCTAAGAGGGTAAATTCAAATGTTCACACAACAAATAATGGTAAGTATGTAAAGTGAAGGATATGTTAATTTAGCTTGATTCAATCATCCCACATAGGGAATTGTTTAATTTAATCATTCCATATATCAAAACATTACATTGTACCCCATAAATATATATAAGTTTTATTTGTCAATAAAAATAATTAGTTTTGTATAACAACTATTATCTCACAAATATTGTTTGTGAACACAAAACTGTCAATGGTGACTTCTCCACCCATTCTTCTTCAAAAATGAAGTTTAAAAGAAAGGAATTAACACCACTGAGCATCTTAAACATACTAGTTTTTTCTCATATGCTCCCTCATTTTGTACCCAAACAACTGTCAGGTAAATGTATTACTAGTACTATTTTATAGTTGAGAATACAAAAAAAAAAAAACTTAAAAACGTCAAACCATTTATTTAACACATTCACTGCCATGTGAGTTGTATTTAACTCACGCTAGTTTTGAGCCCAGCGCCTCATGAAGAAAAACCTGGGCAAAACCCTGCAATGGGTTTGTGAAACTCTTTCTGGTAGATGTTCTTATTGTTACAATTAATGTTGACAAATTAATCCTATTAAATAAAAATATGGATTAAATGAATAGAAGTCAATAAATTTTATTTTTCATTAAATGTTTCATTAAATTAGAAAGGATCATTTTGTTCTTGAAATTTTTATTCTATTTTCGTGATAAAACACTGTGGTGACAAGAAAAAAATAATTGTTCTTCTAGTGTAACAGTCAATGTGTTAACGTCAAGAAGCTTGCACTAAGAGAGCCAATATGCAAACCAGATCTGTCTGGGTTTACTATGTCAAGTGACTACTCAAAAAAAAAAAAGAGTTTCAGGGAAATGATAAAACTCTTTCTTTAGGATTCTGATACATAGCAATAAGTTCCTTTAGAATATCATGGTACAACCTTAAGAATTAGTCAACTTATTTATTTTTATTTCCTACACAATATTATTGCAAGCATTTTGGGATTTAAGATTCCCGTGCTCCTTTTTGTAGATTCAGAGCAATTGCATTGTAATTTCTACATAGTGGGGAAAAAAATAGACCTTCTGAACAAAAGAACAAAGTTTTTTAAGTTTAAAACTTAAAACTTAAAGTTGCTTAAAATTGGAATCTGATGACTTCCAGAAGGCAGGCAAAAACATTAATATTATGTAAGTATAAAATATTGCATCTTAGGTGCTAGATCAATAGTCACAACAGAAAATGATCTTGCCACTTCAATACAAGTTTAAAGACCATGAAGGAACTGAAGCTAATTGTCCTCTGTAAAAGAGATTGATTTTAAATGATTCTGGGGTAAGACAATTCTGAAATCGTGGCCGATGCTCTTCTAAAAGAGAAATGAAAACACCCCACATTAATAAGACAAAGGGAGAAAGAACAGACATGCCCTCTGCTGATCTATGAAAAGACCCATCGGACAATGTGTTCACAAGTAGTGCTGCTTTATCTTGTATTTTCTTCTGAGATTACTGAAGAAGGGAGAAATTTTTTAAATCAATAAATAACACAAAGTGGATTTTTCTTATGAAATGATAGAAAAAATATTGACACAACCTCTGCCTGACTCTCCACTCAGAATCAAGGATGAGGTATGTAATGCCACTACATACTAATAGAGAAACTAGGAGGCATAAAAGTAAAATTGAGCTAAAAAGTAAATAGCAATCCCTTTTTAAAAGTAAAAATAATTTTCTGTAATTGGAGACAAAGCAAATAGATCAATTCATTTTGCTTATTAAAGCAAAGGTCTTCTTATAGCCTATGACCCATCTATAAGGTTTCATTTAAAAATCTGTGAGAGGGGAAAAAACAGATACTATCCCATAGGTAAGTTTTAGAAGCACTGGTTAAGGATGAGCTTTGGCAACAAATAGAAATTGTTCTGAGTACCAGCTCTAATTGCAGCCAAATTGTAATTACATGATGTTGGGGAAGTTACTTCATCTCTCTAAGTTTCAATTTCCTCATCTAAAAAAATGAGAATCGACTTTATATGATTTTTATGTGTTCCTGGAGCCAGCAATAGCAGCATCACTCAGCGCTTGTTGGAAATGCAGATTCTCAGACTTTCCTCAGACCTACTAAATCAGAATCTTCATGTCAACAACATACTCAGGGATGCACGTACACAAATACAGTGTTTGACATGTAGAAAATGACCAGAAACTACTAGTTGTTGCTGATTTTATTGATCATAATAATATGTAAATATTATTGCTTGAAATACAGTGTGATACTTGAGACCTGTGTAAATACAGAGACATAAAAATCAAACAATTATCTTTCTGATATTTTACAAATACCTAAAAGGTAAAGAATATAATGCAGATTCTGTTGCTATTAGTAATAAACAACACATAGTTCTCACCCCAAGGAGCCCATGTGATAAAATATAAGCCATGTCCATCTAGTAGAAATAACAAAGTGTCCTGACTTGAAACAGCCATAAAGAAATTATTTAGAGAAAAGATGGATAAATTGAGGCAATACTTCTTTAAGTTAATACTCTTGCACAAAGAACACATTTTATATTTGAACAGAAAAAGACAAAAAAAAAATGGCTTAGTGCTCAGCCAATAACACTTATTTATGTATACTCGGTCTTATATCAAAAATAACCTGAATGTTCCAGGGTTGAAATGTTAACTCCAGCCAAATTCCTTGTCCTTTAAAGCTACCCTGCTGTGACTGGCAATGCAGAGGTCACATACCATTTCAGCTGCAATAGTGAAGCTCAGTGGGAAGTAAAGAATGAAATTGCTTGCTACTTATCTCTAGATCCTCTGGCCAGGTTTTTGAGAAACCATACAAGGATAGCAAATATAACTTAGTAATGATATTTCAGAATCAAAACCTGAGGGTTAAGAGAGGAAAGAAAAGGAGCATACTGACATTTGCCATGTTTGCAAAATAAGGGTGCATCCCAATGACTCATACAAGGAGCATATCTAAAACTAATATTGCCAGTGACATTCCAGAGGCCACAATGGATACCTAACAGAACTACTTTAGTATCTAATAGACATCTAATCATTCTCTTCTGTTGAAGTCAAGTACAAGGATTGCTCAAAGAGATGTGAACACTGATAAATTGCCATTTCACTTACAGTATCTTTATTTTCTTTTCAATTCCATATAGCTGACTTTTGTAAAAGCTGAACTTTCACAAAATGAAAACTTCAGTTAGTCATAGAAAAGTATTTTTCTATGTTGCCAAACACCAGGATACATTCGCGATATGTACGGTTACTTATTGTTCATGCTGTGTCACGCGTTGTACTAGATACTAAAAGATGAATGTAAAAGAAATAAGAGAAATGTTTTCTAACTATGAGATTTACTGGAAGTACACAAGAGACACACACAAAAATACATAATATTTTGCAATAGAAACCTGGTTGTCACTCTCAATTTCTACCCACCTTCCTTTTTATTAATATATCACATTTTGGCATAGCATAAACCTAGTGTCTTAAAAGTCTAAATTCCATCAAATGTATCCATAGTATGAAGACCTATATGACACTAAAACAATTGACCTGAAAGTTTTAAAAAATTTATTGAAACTAGATAAAATTCAATCATTGCATTTCTTAAATGTACAGGAATAAGGTGTATTTTCTCATAATTTAAATTCTTTATGTACTGCAGGGAGAAAATCATTTGAAGGTATCACAAGACTGTAAACCTGACCTAAATATATTATCTTTATTTTTAGAAATGTGAAATAACAGCACATGGATGTTCTTAAACAATTCAATAATTAGTTTTATATGCTATTTTTGTTCTTAATAATATAGTATCATTTTTAAAATGGTTCCAAAATTCAAAGTTATATGATGGTTCCTAAGACTATATTATCACTTTGTTTTAGCCCAAAAAAGAAGTTGTAAAAACCTTATTTTAAGTGTCATGGTAATTGGAATACTACTCAGCTATAAAAAAGAATGAAATAATGTCTTTTGCAGCAACTTGGTTGGAACTGGAAGCCATTATCCTAAGTGAATGGAAAACCAAATGCCACATATTCTCACTTATAAGTGGGAGCTAAACTATGGGTATGCATGATCATGCACAGTTCAATTATAGACATTGGAGACTCAAAAGGGAGGAGAGAGGGATAAAAAGTTACCTATTGTGTACAATGTACACTAGTCAGGTGATGGTACCCGAAAAGCCCAGACTTCACGGCTATACAATATATCCATGTGAAAAACAAAAACAAAAACAAAAACAAAAATCTCCACTTGTACCCCCTAATTCTATAGAAATAAATAAAAATTTTTTAAAAGTCATGATATTGTCTAATTTTCATTGTAAAAATCCTACTAAAGTACATGTGAATAATTATGTTAAATTATTCATCATGTAAATTAATTTTGTGGTTAATTATAATAAAGAAAAGGGTTTTCTGAACATAATCCAGGACTTTAATGCCTAAAGGATAAATGACACTGGGAGAATTTGTCCTTGATCATGGTCTTTCTGCTATATATTAACCTCGAAATTAACATTTCATACTTTTGAGAGCAAAAAAAAAGAAAAAAGATTATATTTTTAGGCAAAGTAAAGCTGCTGATTTTCCTCCTGGAGAGGAGCACTAATACTGAAAGTTAAACACGTTTTAGACTAAATTCCTAATTCTACTTTTCATTAGCTGTGTGATTGGGGCAACTTGTTATATTCTCTGAGCTTCATGGGGTTTGTTTTGTTTTCAGCTGTAAAATGTTGATGAAATGTGCAATTTTTGGCTTTATTGTAATAATTAAAAGAAATGAAGAGCAGCTACCTCTATTCCTTAAATACAGGAGGCACTCAGGAACTGTTAGCTCCCTTCTTTTCTTTCTCTTCCTTTGAAAGAGGAGGAGAGAGAAGGAATATTTATAATTCCATAAGGGCCCTCAATAGAATTTTTAAAATTTATATTTTATGGCACTTATTAGTTGATAAATTGTTTTCACATGCATTACCTCTTTTAATGTTTCCAATAGCTTTGTATAATACTATTAATAGAGGCAAAGCAGATTATTATTCCTTCTTTACAGGTTAAAAAAAAGAAGCAAATTCAGGAAGTAAAATAAATTAACCAAGTTTTTGCAACTAGAAAGTGACATAACTGGGATATGAACCCAGATCTGTCTGAGTCTAAAACCTATTCCTTATCCACGTAAATACTCCAATGTTCAGTGATAGAAACGTATCCCAATATCATCAATATTAGGAAAATTGATATAGTTTTTCATAAAGGAGAATATATTCCTATTTTTAAATTCAGGGATTATGCCCTTTCTTTAGAATAAAATGTTTTCTAAGATGAAACAGTGGTGAGAAGAGTTGGTAAATGTGTTTTATGTCTTTTTTAGCCAAAATTTAAAATTGTCAAGTCCATTCATCTCCTTTTTTGAAACTTGACTGTGAAATGCAGAAGTTTGGAACCACACAAAGGCAGCTACTTTATAACTCTCACTAGTAAATATTTGAGGTGATGGATATGCTAACTAGCCTGTTTTGATAATTCCGCAATGTATACGTATATGGAAACATCACATTTTTAGGCTAGTCAAGTGAGGCAGGGGGGTGGAGAAGGAACAAAGAAATCTGGTTA
This sequence comes from Indri indri, assembly GCA_004363605.1. NCBI lineage: Eukaryota > Metazoa > Chordata > Mammalia > Primates > Indriidae > Indri > Indri indri. Next base: position 3,851 of record RJWJ010047665.1, on the reverse strand, counting down.
TAATCAAATAGTTGTTAATTGGTTGTGGTCAAATAGTTGCAGACATCGCAGCACTCTGACCGGCCCACAGAATTTTAAAACAGGAGAAACCTTAGGGATTGACATAATACTCCTCACTTTAGAGAAGAGACAAGATCAGAGAGGCTGGGGGCTCATTCAGAGTAATACAAACAGTTCATGGCCAGCACTATCAAAATGATCTGCATTTTGAGGAGAAAAATACAGTGCAGACAAATAGGTATTAGCTGTTAGACTGTGGGGATGTTACTTACCAACTCTGCTCTCTATTTTCTTGGCTGTCAAGCAAGGATAATGACTCCAAGTGTAAATGGCTGTTGTCAATGAGAGTTCATGGAAGACACAGAACCAAGGGAGGGGTCTTCAAAGAGTTCATGGAAAATACATGTTATGAAAAAGTATGCACGAAGTTCAGAATTTTTTTGCACTGAGATAAACTCATACCAAGTTGTTATAAAATGTCTGAACAGGATCTAGTTTGAGGCACTAAGAGAATAAGATATCAGTTTGAAAAGAACCCCTATCAGAGCAACATGAATTCTGCTAAAATTAAAGCAAGAACAAACATCAAATTTATGGTGATGCTTAGGTGGAGGAATGATGATATCCTTGATGTTTTACAGAAAGCTTATGGGTCCAATGCAAATATTTCCAAAGATATCAGCAGTTTACAAATGGATAACTCATTTTAAGAAAGGATGAGATGATATTGAAGATGAAGCTCACAGCAGCAGACCATCCACATCCATTTGTGAGGAAAATATTCATCGTTTTCATGCCCTAATTGAAGAGGACCTGTGATTAACAGCAGAAGCAATAGCCAATACCGTAAACATCTGAATTGGTTCAGCTTATACAACTCTGACTGAAAATTAAAGTTGAGCAAACTTTCCACTCTATGGGGGCCAAAACCATTGTGCCCAAATCAGCTGCCAACAAGAGCAGAGCTTTCAATGGGGAAATTTTAAACAAGTGGGATAAAGATCCTGAAGCATTTCTTTGAAGAATTGTAGCAGGAGGTAAAACGTGGATTTGCCAGTATGATCCTGAAGACAAAGCACAATCAAAGCAATGGCTACCAAGAGGTGGAAGTGGCCCAGTCAAAGCAAAAGTGGACAAGTCAAGAGCAAAGGACATGCCAACAGCTTTTTGGGATGCTCTGGGCATTTTGCTTGTTGATTTTCTGGGGGTCCAAAGAATGATAACATCTGTTTATTAGGAGAGTGCCTTGAGAAAGTTAGCCAAAGCTTTATTTGAAAAAAAAAATGCCTAGGAAATCTTCACCAGAGAATCCTTCTCCACCATGACAATGCTCCTGCTCAATCCTCTAATCACACAAGGGCAATTCTGTGAAAGTTTTGATGGAAAATCACTACAGTCCTGATCTGGCTCCTTCTGACTTCTTTTTGTTTCCTAATCTTAAAAAATTTTAAAAAGCACTCTGTTTTCTTCAGTTAATAAAGTAAAAATGACTACATTGACATGGTTACATTCCCAGAATGCTCAGTTCTTTAGGGATGTACTAAACGGCTGATATTATTGTTTAAAAAGATGTCTTGAAATTTATGGAGATTATGTGATGAAATAAAGTTTATATTTTTTATTTTATCTTTTAATTCCATTTTCTACAAATGTTTTGAAGTCCCTTATGCAATTATTATGTGTCAATTAAAAATAAAACTTTTTTAAAAATGAGATTGTGCTGAAACAGCTTGAGAATTCCAAATGAAGCTGGCCCAAGAGAATGTAATAAGATGTAAGTAAACCTTATTATTATCATACATTGACCAAAAGCTCCAAAACAGTATTTTAGACTTCTTACTAGATTGCAATGGTGGATGTTCCAGAACTGTAAAGTTTAGTGTCTTCAAATTACTCACAAGTTGAACACTGACAGGAAAGAAGAGACTCTAGTGACTGTGGTTGATTATTACCAGGTAAATCAGCTCCCAGTGGAAGCACATCCAGCAAAGGGCAGCAGCACTTAATGATGACTTTCTGCAATGAAGAGCCATAGGGTTTTCAGAGCAATCCAACCACATTAGAGTTAGCAGGGTACTAACATTTCAATGCCCTGGTTTTCTAGATTTTTTTTTTCTGTATGTCAATTTATTTTCCATAGTGTGAAATTTTCTCTCCTCTTTCATTCCTGGCCACACTCTCAAAGTATCTAGCTGGGCAAAATAATGTTTAAAGGATCAGAAATTTCATAAACTGGTAATAATGCTTTTGTATGTATCCTTTCTTTCCCAGAAACAATATTGGGTTGGCTGACACAATGCTCCCCAGATATCCTGTATATATTCATCACTGTATGTATCCTCAGTGTCTATGTGGTACATGGAACATAACTGGTACTCAGAAAATGAACAAATGGTGTCTCTAGTATAGTTAAATCTAGAGCAACTTTAGTGTCTTTCCTCTATAGAAATGAGATCTAGTGATATACTCTCTTGAGAGTCCCTGCAGAGGGCAACCCCAAGAAATTTCAACAGAACTTCAGAGCCATTGAAACACCATCAGAATTTGAAGACTTACATTCTAAATTTGGTCTACATTTATAAAATTTGAGATATTTTCTACTGATATATGATAGCATTGTTTTTAAAATTACATGATCTTTCAAGCACAAAAAGGAAAAGAAAGAGAAATACATTATTTGACATGCCCTTGCCAATAGGTCCAGTCTCATAGGTTTCCTTAACGATGTAAAGAACCGTGTGTAATCAAGCTTTTAATAAAATGGCACTAAACACATTAACAGTGCAGGATCAAATGCATCTTATCATGTTTGGCATCTTTAAAAGCAAACCCAGAGATAGCAGAGTGGTTGAAAACTCATATGGATATAATAACTAATTTCAAGCTTTTTTCCAGAGGGAATTATAAACAGCACACCTAGAAATGACTTTGGGGTTCTTTGAAATAAAATATGAATTAAAAGGTGATACAAAAATCCAGGGTACAGGTTAAGTCAAAGAGAGTCAAATTACATTAATATATTTCATAGAGCATGGTCAACTCATTGCTTAATTGAAAAAATGTTTCTAGTGTATCTTTTTCACTTACAGAAAGCTGCAGTGTCCTAACATTGATATTGAAAGTTTCTTCACACATTCAAAATATTAATGTCACCAAAGTTTACAATTCTGCCTTTTGGTATATTGTAGCTTATTTTATTGTACTAAAAACTTCTGCTAAATCCAATTATGAGGTCAAAGATTATATAATTTGACTCCCTTTAACTTAACCTGTACCCTAGATTTTTATATCTCCTTTTAATTTCTTTTATTTCAAAGAACCCCAAAGTCACTTCTAGGCTTGATGTTAATATGCTCATGTGAACTAGTTCTCTACTAAGTAAAATGTACAAATGCCTCAGTGTTTTGGGCCCTTTTAAAATCACAAGAATTTTAAGTTATTAAGTGTATCTGTAAGGTATTATAAAATTCATTTAATGTCTGATGCATCATCATATAATAATAAAATTCAATATTCAGAAAACATCCAAAGAAGACAGAGAGGGAAGTACATAACTCTGGCAGAAAGGGTGACATGGAATTGTTGCAGTGCCAGGGGATAGGCACAGTTAGACAGGGATTCACAGAAAACGTAATGCTTAAACTGATTCTCAAAGAATTATTGACAATTTTCCATGTGAGCAGTGAGAACAAGAGCATTCTAAGCCGAAAGAACAGTATGGTATATTACTTAATTTCCTTGTGGCCACAAGAGACAATAAATAACTCAAACTGGATTAAGGGAAAAAAAAAAAAAAAGAACTGGCTCAAAGACCAGTTAAAGTGCAGACGTGAAACCAAATCATATTAGGC
>RJWJ010047664.1:0-10890 GCA_004363605.1 Indri indri | reverse complement strand
GTTATCAGCCCTTTATCAGATTTGTAGCATGCAAAAATTTTCTCCCATTCTGTAGGTTGTCTGTTTGCTCTTGTGACAATTTCCTTGGCTGTGCAGAAGCTTTTTAATTTGATCAGGTCCCATTTATTTATTTTGGTTGTTGCTGTGATTGCCTTTGGGGTCTTCTTCATAAATTCTTTGCCTAGGCCAATGTCTAGAAAAGTGTTTCCAACTTCTTCCTCTAGAATTCTAATAGTTTCATTTCTTAGGTTTAAATCTGTTACCCAGTGTGAGTTGATTTTTGTGAGAGGTGAAAGGTGTGGATCCTGGTTCAGTCTAATAAAAAAATTACAGAGGTTTTGGATGTATCTTCCTCCACATCTTCTTTTACAGAATCCAGAATACAATGTAATAATTTATACCAGTGTTGGGGAGAAAAATTATGATATAAGAAATTCCATCCAGTGACATAGGAATACATGTGAAGATACCACAAATATATTCTCCAATACACTAGAAAGATCATAGTGTATTGATATATCACCCAATTAATTATCCGCCTTACATTCTAAAAAAGAGAGAGAAACTTGGACACAATAATCACAATATTGAGAATCACAAAACAATCAAAATATTCTAGTTTATTTATTAGACACTGTTTTGCTTATCAACTTGTTTAAAGAAGAAGAATTCCTTAAAAAATGACAGATATAAGATCCAACATCTCATAAATGTAAAAGAAATGAAGACATTTATTAAAAGAAGACTGTCATGTTTGGGTTAGGAAAAACCTTCTCTAATATATGTCATTTATCAGAGCTCCACCTAAAACAAATGATTGAGAAATGATGGGTGTGGTAGACTGACTAATGCCTCTCCTCTCCAGACTCCAATTCCCAGAAATTTTGAGTATGTTACCTTACCTGGCAAAAGAGAATTTCCAGATGTGGTTAAGGGTATGGACCTTGAGATGGGGATCTTATCCTGGATTATCCTAGTGACTATAATCACATCAGTTCTTAAAAATGGAGAAGTTTTCAGGGCTGTAGAGAGAGAGGGAGATACTACTGTGAAATAAAGGTCAGAAAGATGGTATGCTGCTGGATTTGAAAATGGAGGAATGAAGTCATCAGCCAAGGAATACAGATGGCCTGTCAAACCGGGCAAAGGAAGGCTTGTCCCCCAGAACCCATTTTCCTTATCTGTATCAATACCCACTCTGCTGACCAAGGTCCTGAAAACCTAAATTATTAAACATTCAAGATTCCAATTGTAGCTGTGCCCTTACTGCAATCCATAAATTCTTGTCTGCATATATATGTTAATCCATTTAGCCTACTATAATAAAAATATCATAAACTTGGTGGCTTATAAACAACAGAAATTTATTGCTTACAGTTCTGGAGGCTGATAGGTCCAAGACTGAGGCATCAGTAGATTCAGTGTCTGGTGAGGACCCATTAGACGATGCCTGCCAGTTGTGTCCTCAGATGGTGGAAAGGCCAAACAAGCTCTCTCAGGCCTCTTTTATGAGGGCACTAACCCCATTCACGAGAGCTGTACCCTTATGACCTAGTCACCTCCCAAAGGCCCCCTTTCTTAATATCATCAAGTTCAGGATTAGGTTTAAACATAGGAATTTTGAGAAAATACAAACTTTCTGTCCATAGCACCTACTAAGTTCTCTTTCCCATTTTCTACACTGGCAATGTCAAATCTTGTCATTTTTAGTAGATACTGTTGACTCTGCCTGCCTGGCATCTGCTCTCCCTTTTTCTGAGAACATTACCTTGGTTTTCCAGTAGAAATCTGTTTTCCTTTTGTATTCCATCTATACCACTGATTTTGGCCTGACCCACCTCAGTGTTCCAGGGATGGGCACATGACCCAGGTGTGGCAAATCTGTGTCTTCCATAGCACTGGAAATGTTTGGTTTGGAATGAAACCATGACTCAAGCTGTTCCAATGAAAATTGACCTCAGTAGTCTTGTTAACACCATTGAAAAAGAGGTTGTTTCTTTGATTCTTACGATTCACCTTTTTTCTTGTATATGTGATTACATAATATTATAATGACCCGAGCCCCTGAGTTTATAGAACACAATTTGGAAAACATTACTTTAAAATATAAAGTTTTATTTTTTTTAAAAAAGCAAATAGTTGAAGGAATAATTTCAATTATGAAATTTACTTAAAATTGAAAAGTAGTTGCATATTTGAGAAATTCTTGATTTTTTGTGACATATATCTTATACTTCACTAACTTAGAATTCAGAAGTAATAAGCCTCATTCATGTGCCTTTTTTGTTTTTATTAAACTATCTTTAATTAAATTGCTTAGAGATATCCAGAATTTTTTTTTACCTTTGGCTAAAAATAAAAGAGAATCAAATCAATATTTCTTCTGATGCTTATTTCTAAAAAAATGAATATTTATTTCCATATTGTTGATAGTCTTTCTTAAAATTGCCCGTTGAAAATGATGCTATGTAATAAAGTGATTTTATATAGAAATATCTTCTGGGTTTTCCTCAATGATTATACTAATTTCTGTATAAAATATTATTTGTATAAGTACACAAATACATTGAATATAATTAATATATTATACGGACTTTATATGAAAATTGAATGTTATATTCTTTAATATAATTCTTTCATTATAAACATCAAAATGCATATTTTATTAGCCATTAAACCACATCTTTTAGCATACAACTGAAATGGAAAAATAAAATCAGCTTAATTCATTATATGCATGCATAAAAATGATTGATAAGGATTGAATTTCTTATATTTATTGATTTTATTTTTCCTCAAATACATTCATGACAAATATTAATAAAAATAGAAATAAGTTAACAATAGTGAATGTGTACTCTGGAAAAATCTTTATTTTTCTTTTAGACTATGTCTACTCAGGGAAGTTTATAGTAATTGCATCAACTCCTAATGTTTATGCTAATTTGTTTTCTGTGGGGACTTATAAGATTGTTAGCCAAACTGACATATTGCCTATGAAAAACCCCAGTGAAATAGGAAATGTCTTGTTCATGATTTTATAGAAGGATATTGCTGTTGGATCATATGTTTTGGGATTTAGAGTGGTCATAATTAAAATTATTTTTAAAATTTATTTTTGAATAAATGTGTTGAGTTACTGTTTTTTTTTTCCCATATGGATAATTGTCTGACGCTTTAATTATTAAAAACCTAATGAACGCCTTTGGAATATGCATGCTGACTTGAAGTGGGAGGAGTGAAAATGTAGTAAATCCTTTCTTATTAAAACTTCTAATTAAAAGCTACACATTCTACATGTTACCCACTGAAAGGGAAATATTACCCATTCATTTAATGCACCTGAGTTCTTGAAAGGTGCCAGGTGGTTGGTGGAGCAGCGTCATGATGCTCTTTAGATTGCTTCTCACCCAGGTGCTGGATCCTATGCACCTGAGGTTCCTGTTTCCTTAGTTTTCTTTCAGTCAGGGTAAAGTCAGTTTCGTTGTGACCTATATTTCCATGGCAAGGTCCATGAAAACATGGCAAGATACTTACCTGACAGAAGAATTCTTGGAGCTTAGGTGAGAGGACTTGTATCATCAAACTCTGAAGTTTTGCATCTAGCTCCATTCACAAACTTAACACTATCGATGTCTCTGCCCTTTTACACATGGTCAGGATTCACGTGTGCCAGAGGAGTGGTTTCTCGGTATGTCTCTTAGTAAAAGAAATTTTGAGAGATCAAAGTTTCATTCACTCTGATAGGTCTTCTTCCCTTCCAATCTGAAGAAAATGATATTGGCTCAACAATAGTAGAGTAGGTTTTATGAGGGCTGAAGTTGTGACTGTTGAGCCTGCCAGGGCAGGGCTGAATAGTGTATCTCAGAAGCACGTCTATGTTGCCTGTGATAGTCTACATATGTAATTTCAGAGGAAAGTCTTGAATCAACATGTCTAGGCCTAAAATTTCTCATCTATTATTAGATCATAGGAATCCATTGCCTAGCATACTGAAAGATTGTGAAGTTCAAATGAAATGACTTTTATAAAATTATTTCATGAATTTTGAGGGCAAACTGAGGCCAGTCATAATAACAGATGATTTGGGGATTAGCACACGATTAAATAATAATAATAAAAAGAATGCCTTTAATGCCATTAGATCAACGCACTTTATCTTTGACCATGCTAACCACTCAATTGTCATCTGTCTTTACTGTTTTGTGCATTTATTTTACCTGCATGCTTGCTGAAAACATTTGAATTAACATCCCCTGATGCAGGCTTTAAAGCTGAATTATCATTACAATATAGAACCTAAGATGCCCTTTTCAAACAGTAAGTTTGCAGTTTATGCAAAGTATTTCTATGTAATCAGAAGTTATATTATCAGATAGCATGGTCTTTAATTTTTCGTATAACGAGAAATGTTCAGTTTTGTTTTGTGTTTGCCATAAAAAACACTAAAGATATCAAAAGCTAGTAATGTGTAAGATTTGAGCTTCATAATGATGCTGAGAAAGAATCCTAATCACTCCTTTAATATGTGGAAATCTCAGTTTAATAAAATTTTCATAAGATAATTTTGTTCCTTGGCAACAAGGATTTGTAAAACCTATAATATGAACTATTGTATTTACAGAATGCTTGTATTTGATATAATGTCTTGGGATCAAAAATATTTAAAAGTTGCACTGTGAGATTTTCTTTCTATTATAAGAAAGCAATAAGCAATCTCTGTATTCCCCAACGATGCAATAGCTATTTGTTAGAAATCTGACACTGCCTGAAGTTTTATTTTTTATGATATATATGTATATGTCTTTATTTGAATAAATAATTAAATTCCTATGCAGGTAAATTTTTGAAATTTGTTTTTTATATATATGCAGGGAAGAAAAATTTAATTTTGTGTCTCTATGAGAAGTTATTGCACTGGAATAAACTATTTTATTGATTTGATTTGCAAGCATCTACTATCAGGGATTGCTATTTAAACCAAATTTGCTTATTAATAGCACTAGATTATTTTCTTCATGCATTATCTTCATATTAATAACATTTTCAATAAATGTGTATCATCATTTATTTTGGTTTTGGATGAAACCATATAAACGTACTTAAAATATACTAAATGACTTTGAATTTCATAATCACTAGACTGTGAAAATATTGCCTGCTTTTGGGCATTTTAGCGTTGCTTTTATTCACACATAAGCTGTGGGGCCCACCAAAATTAAGTCAGTTAAAAAGGAAAGTCTGTAAGGTTTCCTTCTATATGCATCCCATAAATCTGTCAGTGTGTTACCTGCTCCTTTGGCAAGTAGGTCTTAATTTAGGTGTCTAATCTCTCTCTGGATTCAGAGCCATTTTTTCTCCCATTAATTGAGTGTTTGCTTTCAGGCTTCTATGGCAAACAGCGGCTCAAAACCAAATGATTATAAAGACAAAATTCTTATGCTATCATTATGTGTATGTTTTAAAAGCTGCTTATTTTCAGAAATAAATTGTGTTAATGGTTTTTGTTCATTTAATTTAATTTGTGTTCATAATTCTGAATCTGTTCACAGTTTGATTCCAGTGCCATTATCCTGATCCCCTATTCCTATAGTTTGGATATTTGATTCTCCAAACCTCATGTTGAAATTTGATCCCTAATGTTGGATGTGGGGCCTTAATGGGAGGCGTTCGGGTCATGAGGGCAGATCCCTCATGAAGGGCTTTCTACCATCATCCTCATGGTATTGAGTGAGTTTTGAAGAGCTGGTAGTTAAAAAGAGCCTGACACCTCTCTCCCCTCTCTTTCGCTTCTGCTCTGTCACCATGTGATCTCTGCACACTGGCTCCCCTTCACCTTCTACCATAAGCGGAGACTTCCTGAGGCTCTCAATCAGAAGCGGATGTTAGTACCATGCTTCTTGTACAGCCTGCAGAACCATGGGCCAAAGAAACCTCTTTTCTTTATAAACTACCTAGTCTCAAAGGTAATCAAATCAAAGTTGCCTTTATAGCAACACAAACAGACTAAGATACCTTTTCTGTCTTTTTTAGATTTTTAAAACACAGAGTGTTGTTGCTTAGTTTTCTTGCTTCAGTATTATTCTAGTATAGTTCGGGGGACCTATCCCTTTATGAAGAAATAATGTAAAATCGTCACTTGGCACAATATACAATCATGCAAAGTTGTTTCATTTAGATTTATAATTTTCTAATCAACTATGCAGTTTTCATTATATACTATTATTGACTCTAACAGAATACCCCCAGACTCCAAGGTTTGATCAAACATACGATTTAAATCTTCCCATCTATATAGCAAACTAATGTATTATATATTTTAATTTTTTGAAAGAGATTGGTTTGGAGGAAAAATGGTGAGATTTTATAACACTTGGCACTGAGTAGCAAGTTGCTACCCCTGGGCCTATCTAAGCATATTATATTGTATGTACAGGGGTAGCAATCTCTTCACAAGGAACTATCTTAAAGATGGCTATTCCTCCCTCTGTTAATGAATTCTAGCTATAGCCACTATTCCATCAAGGATCCTGCCTGAATGTGGAAAAACAATATCACACATACAGTCAGTATTGTTTGAGATTGTCGAGATGCCTGGAAAACAATCACACTTTGGATTTAGTAGAAATGAAATGTTGTTCTAAAAATTTCTAAATTATTTGTCAGTATTCTATAGATGCCACATGAACCTGACACAATAGAGCAGTGTTTTTTTGTTTGTTTGTTTGTTTTATTTTTTTATCTTTGGCAACTTCAGCACATTAAAGTTAATAATACAAGTGTGTAACAGGTGAAATATCAGCTCATCTCACCTGACTCTGTTTCTTCAGTCACTTTCTTCTGGCTGACAGCTTGGGGACATTTTTCCCTACTAAAAAAATTAAAGGGAAGCTTATTAAAGCTTTTTTCCCAAGGAACTTAACTTTGACATTCTACTTTTTCATTGCTAAATTTATTAAGAATTGTTTTGAACTTTATGTTTTTCAAATATATCTCATTTATTCTCTCAGGAGGACAGTTACTCTTTCTGACTCTTAAAACTTGGACTTTCCAATAAAGCTTGTGATTTAAAGCAAATGATTCTTATTAAGGTGTTCTTCTAGGGTAGTAGAGAAGTTTCCATATTCCCTGTTTCCATGAGAGAGTTTTATTTAAAAAAGATTTTCCTAAAAAAAACTTAATTTCTTCAACCTTCAAAGTAATTTTCCAATTGAGTTAATTGTTGCCAAAGTTGACCATCCAGATGACAGTGGGAAGAAAATGCTTCAGTTTTTAGCATAGGCATACTAATTATGAAAATTAACAGTTGTAAGTTTGAGATCAGAGGATGGAAATTCCTCTAAACATTTTTACTGAGTTCAAGTGTTAGCAGGTTAAGTGATAAATCTACCGCTCAAAGAGAAAGACTGTTTTTTGGAGTATTTTTTCCTCTAAAATCCTGACTCCTGCTGTTGCTTAAATTAAAGGAATATTTATAAGCTCTCAACACATTCAGTCAGCATTTACCAGAAAAAAATCTGCATGTTAGTTATGGGGGCAAATTTAGTTCTTCACAAAGGAAAAGGGACCAGTTTGTTGAGTAAATGCATCACAACTATGATAGACATATCCAGGAAAGATCATGAATATGGCAACTGTGAACAACACTCAGGAACACTTGGTGGATGAGAGCTGCTACCTTTTAGATCTGGAGCAATTCTGACTAACTAGTGAACACTTGTAAAAAATATCCAGGATTTATCTTTGCCAAACCTTTTCCCAAAGTATACAACATACACTAGTCAGGAATATTTAAATGCATTTAGCTTTTTCTTTCTTTCTTTTTTACATTGACCAATGCATTTATTTAAAAATACTAACATGCTCAAACAGGAGAGAATAGCATTATAGAAGTTGATAATGGATAATTTTTTTTTATTTCAAAATATTACAGGGGTACAAATATTTTTGGTTACACAGATTGCTTTTTGTTATGCTCGAGTCAGGGTTTTAAGTGTGCCCATCACCCAGATAGTGTTCATTGTACCCGTTAGGTAGGTTTTTGCCCATCTCCTCCTTCTCTCTTCCTTTCCACCTGCTTGATTTTCACTGAGTTTTACTGCCCTCTGTGCACACGTGTGCTCATCGGTTAGTTGCAATTTAATAACGAATACGTGTGGTGTTTGTTTTTCCATTTTTTAGATACTTCACTTAGGATAATAGTCTCCAGTTCCATCCAGATTGTTACAAAAGGCCTTAATTCGTCCTTCTTCATGGTTGAGTAGTATTCCATACTGTATATATACCACATTTTGTTATTCCACTCATGAATTGATGGGCACTTGGGTTGATTCCACATCTTCGCAATTGTGAATTGTGCTGCAATAAACATTTGAATACAGATGTCTTTTTGACAAAATGACTTCTTTTTCTTTGGGTGAATACCCAGTAGTGGGATTGCTGGATCAAATTGTAGGTCTACTTTTAGTTCTTTGAACAATCTCCATACTATGTTCCATAGAGGTTGTACTGATTTGCAGTCCCACCAAGAGCGTATATGCATTTAACATTTTTTTATTTGTGATGACCTTTATCAATATACATAATCTCTTTTCTATAGAGAATTAAATGTGATTTTTAAATTTTTGCATAATAGATTTCCCACTTTTGTATTCTTTATTTTCACACTAAGAAGACTATGTTTAAACAAATGTTTATTATACTCTGATTATTACCTTACTGAACCAAAAAATATTTTGATGATGGATATATTAAAAAATTAGAACAGTTTTCATATATCAGATATTACTGGGGAAAACATTACTTTAGATTGCACATAGCTTATCACCATTCTTAATATTATATTTTAGTCAGAAAGATATATTTCTTTGCAGAACTTGATGGCCTGAATATATTTTTCACTCTTTTCCCAAACTATATTCTATATTATGATTTAAGAAATGTGAGTGGTCTATTAAAATGTAAATTTCAGATTTTTTTGTGAGATGCCTGAATATATAGCACTTATGTCTATCCAGATAAAGTGAAAAGATCTATCATAAAAAATCATATTATCTGGAAAAAGTGGGAAAGGGCCTTACAAATTGAGTCAACTTAAAAATCTTAGGACTAATAGTAGAAACAGAAGCTGGTACTTGGGAGTAGAGGCAGCACATTTGGAACCATTTAGAGTCCTCATACGCAACAGAGACAGTAAATCAGGAGAAAAATATATAACTTTTGTTCTATAGTGATATCTTCATATAATATAAAGAGTACTGATACTTTTGGGTCAAGATGGCTGACCGAAAATGTTCCCTTCATACAACAAAGTCATAATCATTTTGCATTTAAATACACATTCAAACACATGTACAAAGCCATATTTGAAATTAAAAAAGGTACATCATCATGTAGCTGAAACAGAAAAGCCAGGGTAATAAATGGGAACTGAAGGTGCATAACCCATAGAAAATTGGGAAAAGATGAAGCAGGCCTTTGGGCCTGTCGTCTTGCAACACTTATGTGGCAGGGCCTTAAGCCAAGAATTGTATGTGGATCGAGGATGGAGCTGGGCTCTCATCTGGAAGCAGAAAGCAAGATTGCTCTGAATGGGGTCTAAGGTATTTCTTTCCATTCATCGGCATAGATATCAGAAATGAACTACCCACTCTGCTAAGGGTGGATGTAGATTTACCTTTATGAGGCCAAAAACTGAGTCTAAGCATAACTGCATCATTCCATCCAGGGGAGAACCCTGAGCAATGAGAATTATTCAGATCACAGTGATTGCGGTTTCCTTTGGGGGCATGGTATGGGCAATTGCTAAACCTCTCTACCTCTCTCTCTCTCTCTCTCTCTCTCTCTCTCTCTCTCTCTCTCTCTCTCTCTCTCTGTGTGTGTAAAGTAATGTTTCTGTTGATCATTTTTCTATCAAGCTGTTCATCTTTTCTTTATTAATTTGTAAACCTTCTTTAATAAGAAATGTAAGAGGCATTTACATATCATAAAGTTTACATTTTTTTCCCTACTTTGCCTTTTGCTGCTTCCAGAAAAATCTTGTCTAGTATCATACTTCTGTTATTCTTCTTGAGGTAGTCTTCAAGAACTGAGTCTTCCTAGAATAGTAAATATTTCTAAAATTATTCGTATCTTCTTCTATCATATTATTAATAGAGATTCTCTTGTTTAGGGGTAAAACTGACACAGCTGTCAAATTACAAGCTTTTTGTTTGATGATATGGACCCCGTCCTTGTATTAGTTAGCTAAATACTCTCAAATTCTATATTCTACAGTAGCAAAAATTCTTCAGGTAAATATTCTTTATATTTTTCATATCCTATACTTACCTACAATCTCACACCTCCAAAATTATGGAATCACCCTTAGGGTAAATGAATTCCCTTTTGTTTTTGCAAAGGGGTCATGCTGCTTTCTTTGACGGTGAGTAGCACGTTGCCTGCTAGGTTATTTCCTAAAATGACCCAGTCCATATTCTGTATCACAAACATTCCTCACATTTTCAGGAACTTTTGCTAGCTTTCAGTAATATAAATTATCCCTTATCTTTCCATTTCCATTTTCATTTCTATCATGATTAATGAGGGTCAGGTGGGAAGCATGCAACACCTATAATTATTTGACATCTTTATCTTGAATAGTTTATATCCCATAAAACCACATTTATTAAACTTAATAATTATAGAATTAATCAGAGCACATAAACAAATAGGAGAATCAATTTAAAACCACTAACATTTTCACACTTTAAAAAATTTTCAGAAAATGTTGTCCTATTATAAATACATTGAAGTAAATATTACTTCCTCAAAGTCCTTTTTTGCATTGTGAATATTCATTAGGGATAATTTTATAGGAGGTTCAAATTATATGAAATTAAAAACACTTTT
>RJWJ010047663.1:0-10887 GCA_004363605.1 Indri indri | reverse complement strand
TTATTTTCATTCATTCATTCGTTCATTCATTCATTCAGAAAATGAGCACTTTTTTTCCTTGGAGATGCGTTTTAAACTCCTCTTGTTTGCAAAGCATTCTGAGCACATAAACAAGAATGAACTGTGGTCTCTGATTCTGAGAAGCCTAGGGTTGTGTAAGAGAAATAAGATTTGTGTTCCGTAAGTATAATACAATGTAGGAAGTGACTATTGCCACAAGAAATGAAGAAAGTGCAATGAGAGTTCAGAAGAGGAGGAGGTAACTTTTAACGTTGTAGGAGAGATGGCATGTGATCTGGCCTTGAGAAGGGCATTTCAGACAAGGAAAAAACTAAGCAAACAGACCTAGAAATCAGGGAGGGTTTCTAGTCTCAGCCACATGTGGTGCCTGGAAACTACAGCACATACATAATGATACATGTTGCTTTACCAGCTTGGGTCAGAAGATGAGGTCATATTCCATATAGTAACAAAGTTCTGAATCCTAGCCATTGTAAAAATGTCTTTTTTCTCTCTTGAGATTTCTTGCTCCTTCCCATGATAACTTCAAAAAATACATCTAAGGGCTTAGTTCCATTTGATATTGCTTCAAGAGGAGAGGTCCTAGCAGCTTGTTGTAAATTTTGTTCACAAAAGAGAAGCACTTTGTGTGTTTGTTTGCTTATTTGTTTATTTTTGGGACAGGGTCTCACTCTGTCACCCCAGCTAAAGTGCAGTGGTGTCGTCATAGCTCACTACAACCTCAAACTCCTGGGCTCAAGTGATCCTCCTGGCTCAGCCTCCTGAGTAGCTGGGACTACAGGTATTCACCACCACGGCCCAACTAATTTTCTTATTTTTTGTAGAGATAGGGGTCTCGCTATGTTGTCCAGGTTTGTCTTGAACTCCTAGGCTCCTTGAATTCCTAGGGGTGGGGAAGGTTTTCATGTTGGAAGGCTACATTAATTTAGCTGTAATCAAATAAGGCCGCATTCAAGAAACTTCAATTAGATATATTTAAAAACGTACATTATTTTGTAAAAATCTAACTACTATGTACTTAATAATTTCAAAAAATGAAAATTATTTGTTAATTTTAAAGTTAACTAACCTTTTAATGACTTTGTTGCGTCTGCTTTTTGTTGGAAAGCAAATATTTGGTTACAGCATGGAGGTCTGCAGTTTTGGTTGATCCTCTAGATGGGTATCAGCCATTTGTGACCTTAAGGGAATCTTCTGCCTAACTTGATTTGGGTTAGGCAGAAGAATGTAGATTAGCAGCAATAAGTGCTTGAAAAGAGAGAAAGCATTTTTTGGGGCATGTTGCTGAAGGTGTGTTGTTCTACTGCATTTTTCCACATTTCAATTGGATCTTTTTCAGCATCAAAGAATGACTTTAAAATGTCATCTACTGAGAGCTCAATCAATTCCATCTGTAGCTCTCTAGGTGCCTTGATGATATCAACTAGGTGAGGCAAAAATGCTAATTCAAGTGTGATGTCATGATTCTCAAAGTCAGTGACATTTTCATTGTATTCTCCAATTAGTAGGTCTATAACAGCTGCATATACTTCAAATGATCGCATATATCATACTGCTCATCAATGACCTTTGCTAACTGGGGAAAATGTTCATTCAAAATTTTCGTTTGATGAAGAAGTGTTTTGAAAAAAGATAGCTTTTTCCAAAATGCTTGGATTTTTTGCCACATATATAGACTTAGTTTTACCTTGCAAAGAAATATTCAAGTCATTTTGATTTGACATATCACACAGAAGTGCTGTATTCCTATAGAAATCTTCTTTCAATAATTCACATTGCTGATTCTGTTCTTCTTAAAATTTAACTATCTGTTCTCATAGATATAAAATTTTGGCTAACACCTGTGCCTACAATAGCCAATGTATTTTAGAATGATATAGCAAATCCACACTGAATACCTCATGATTCAACTTTAGCATGTTGCAAAACTGACAATGCAGAGTTGCATTTGCACACATATAGTTAACTATACTAATAACTTGTTGCAAAGTGTCACTTAAAATAGCTACGGCACAGAGATTTTGCTGATGCAAAATACAATGAAAAGAAATGAGAGCATCTGGATCTGTTAGTACATTTTTTATCTGTGCAATAAACTCTTCATGTTTTCCCTTCATGGAAGGTGCACCGTCTGTACATACACTCACTAAATTTACCAAATTCAGTCCAACTTCATGACATTTATCTTGAAAGTTGTTTAAGATATCTATTCCCTGTGTTCTGTTCACAAGAATGCCCAAAGTGAGAAACTCTTTGTAGGAAAGAAAATCTTCTGTTATGACCCAAATGAAATATAAAACCTGCGCCAAGTCAGTAGTATCAGTTGATTTATCCAAAGCAATGAGATGATATATATTTTCCTTTTGAAATATTATATGAAGTTGTTCCATTAAGTTGAAGGCTAATTCATGCTGCTGATCAGTTATGGTTCTCCTTGCAAGAGGCAGTTATTTGTACTTTGAAACGTTACTGTGGTCTGAGCATCCTACAACTTCGACAATGCACTCTTTCACAATTTCAATGTCACTGAATGGCTTCCCTTTTCTCCCGAGTATATAAGCTACTTTATAAGTAGCTTCAGTGGCATGATTTCCAGGTCTTATTGCTGCTTGAAAGAACTATCTTTGCTTTTGCTTTTCATCTTTTAATTTCTGCAATACAACCTTTCATGCCTCCCCCTCTAATATAAAATATTTGTGGTCCTTATGAGTGTTATAATGCTGATGAGTATTGAATTTCTTTTTTTTTGAGACAGAGTCTCACTCTGTTGCCCTTGCTTAAGTGCCATGGTGTCAGCCTAGCTCACAGCAACCTCAAACTCCTGGGCTCAAGTGATCCTACTGCCTCAGCCTCCCAAGTAGCTAGAACTACAGGCATGCGCCACCATGCTCGGCTAATTTTTTCCATATATTTTTAGCTGTCCAATTAATTTCTTTCTATTTTTGGTAGAGATGGGCTCTTGCTCAGGCTGGTCTCGAACTCCTGAGCTCAAACAATCCACCCACCTCGGCCTCCCAGAGTGCTAGGATTACCAGCGTGAGCCACCACGCCCGGCCGAGCATTGAATTTCTTTAATGTTGATATTGCAGTATCGCCAAGCAAGCAAATCATCTTATCTTTAGCAGAAACAAGATAATATTGCAATTCCCAATCCTCATTGAAAAATCTGTTTTTTTCCTTCAGTGTTCTCTTGGTCTTCTTTGACATGATGGGCTGTTAAGCAGACAGAAGTAAAAAAATACTGTTGAGCTGTGCAACTATTCACAAATTCCACTTCAAATAGAAATACAGCACACTGTTGTCAAAAGTTGATAACAGGCTGGTGTACTCGACCCCCATAAACTCTCGCCAACCAGCCTGTGCAGTAATCGCACCAGTCAGGCGGGAGAAGTTAAAACTAAATCATGAGCATAGCAGCTGTCAATTTACCCCTTATGGCTTACTAATGTTCTAATCATGCAAATCTGGGAGGATTATTTTGTTGAAAGTTATTTTATTCTTTGGTATTTTAAATACATTCATTTTAAAAATAAAATAAAAAGATGAAAGATGAACAGAAACGTATTAATAAAAATAAAAGGATTTGTTCTGTAAAATTTGGATTCAGTCAAAAGGCCATACTTAAGGACCTAGAAGTCCACATGTGGCCTTAAAGCTGCAGGTTCCCCACCCCTCTCCTAGGTTCAAGTGATCCTTCTGCCTTGGCCTCTCAAAGTGCTGAGACTACAGGTGTGAGCCACTGCATCCTGCCAAGAAGCACTTTAGCCTCTAATGGTTGCCCCCATCAAATGATTGTCCATTAGAGGTTACTCAAGTTTCTAAAATCTTTCTCCCCAGTGTTATGTTTATTTTGATAGCTCCATGCCACTGCAGGCAGGGGTCTCAATATCTGAGCTCTTTATCTATCCAGCTGTTTAATTTGTTGTCCCCTCAAAACACACAACCTACACACACCCATACAGATACACACAGCCATTTTTCCCAAGATACAAGATAGTGTCAGGGTGGTTGACTCAGGGAAGATTTCTAGTCTCAGCCATGTGTGGTTCCTGGAACCAGCTCTTTCTCCAATCCTCCATATATCTTTGTGGAAAGTAAAGAAGGAATACTTGCCCAAGTTGGAGTACACTGGCATGATCATAGCTCACTGCAACCTCAAACTCCTGGGCTCAGGTGATCCTCCTGCTTCAGCCTCCTGAGTAGCTGGGATTGCAGGTGGGAGCCACCACACCTAGCTAATTTTTCTATTTTTTGTAAAGGTAGGATCTCTCTGTGCTGCTCAGGCTGGTCTCAAACTCTTAGCCTCAAGCGATCCTCCCACTTCGGTCTCCCAAAGTGCTAGGATTACAGGCCTGAGCCACCGCTCCTGACTTACTCTGTTAATACAAAATCTTACCCATTTCCTGGATCAACATGAGTACCATTTATTTTAGAGGGAGATCTCCCCTTGCTTAAAATGAATGATCCAGAGAGCTTCTTTTGCATACCAAGCTCAGCATAAGCTCAACATTTTCATATTTTCTTTCCACAGGATCTATATTAAATACTTATGGATTAAGCAAGAAAGAGTAAAAGAACTTTTCTTTTAAAAAATCTGAGTGTTTGAACTTCCACATTTAGCTATGAAGCAGTAACTAGTTTTGTACTTTGTCTTCAACCATCAACAATTCAAAATCTGAACAAAATATATGAAACAAATATTTTCAGGCATTGGGTGACAGACAGCATGGGTTACAATCCTTTAAAGAAGGGAAACAAGTGAAGTGAACTCCAAGTTTTCCTCTGTTTCATGCCTGTGGGTTACTCTGGAGCACAGAGCCCAAGTAGAGAGTAAGAGGCTTCTGGAGCAGCTGAGAAGGTTGGGATCTGCAGGACAAGAATCATCGAGGAGGCATTGCACTAAAGGGAGAAAAGAGGAGAGAAATATTTACAAGGTAGTTCCTTTTGGCTCCTTGGCTGAGGTTGGAAGGTATGTACCCAAGGCATGGATCTGCAAGACCCAGCAACAGCAAAAAGTGAAAGAAAGGAGAGGAGAAGTAGACAAGTCCAAATTATAGCTGGAGATTTTAATCACTCTTTCAGTAATTGATAGAACAAAAAGACAAAAAAAAAAAAAAACCCACCATGGATATGGAACATCTGAGCAACGCTATCAGCTGATTTGAACTAATCGATGTTTAGAGAACGCTAACCCAACAACTGGAGAGTCCACATTCTTTTCGAGTGCACACGGAATGTTCACCAAGATAGACTCGGTGAGCCATAAAATATGTCTCAGGTTTCAAAAGATTGAAATCATACAGAATACGTTCTCTGACCACAGCAGAATAAAACTGAAATGAGTAACAATAAAATATCTTTAAAAAATAAAGCCCAAATATTTTGAATATTAAACAATATACCTCTGAGTAACCTATGGGTCGAAGAAGAAAACCCAAGAGAAATTTCGAAATATTTCAAACTGAATGATAATGAGAATGCAACATATCAAAATTTGTGGGATGTAGCTAACATAATGCCTAGGGGAAATATATAGCCTAAAATGATTATATTAGAAAAGAAATAAAGTTTAAAATCAACGATCTGAGTTTCCACTTTAAGAAGTTAGGGATTCTGCTCCCAAATTCCTACAAGAAAAACAATTTTAAAAAATGATGAAAGAAGTTAGGGGGTAAAAAGAAAATTAAACAAAAGTGAGTAGAAGAAAAAAACTAATAAGAGTAGAAATAAGAGGGATAAATCATAGAAATAATAGATCAAATTATTAAAACAAAAAGTCAATTCTTCGACAAGATTAATAAAATTAAGGAAAACTAATAAAAAATAGAGAAGAGGCAAATTATAATTATTAGGAGTGAAAAAGGGGACATCACAATAAATCACATAGGATGAAAGATAGTTAGGAAATATTATGATAAACTTTATGCCAATAAACTTGACAACTTAGAGAAAATGTACAAATTCTTGAAAAAAACCATTTTTCCAAAACTGACACAAAAAGAAACACAAAATCCGTATAGCTCTATAACTGCTAAATAAAATGAATTTATAATTTTAAAAAACTTTTTCAAGATGAAAATTTAGGCCCTGATGTTTTCTTTTGTGGATTCTATAAAAAAAATCTAAGGAAGAGTGCAGGGTGCAGTGGCTCATGCCTGTAATCCTAGCACTTTGGGAAGCTGAGGCGGGAGAATCACTTGAGGTCAGGAGTTCGAGACCAGCCTGAGCAACATAGCAAAACCCCATCTCTAAAAAAAAAAAAAAAAATACAAAAATTAGCTGGGCATAGTAGCATGTGCCTATACTCCCAGCTACTCAGGAGGCTGAGGCAGGAGGATCACTTGGGCCCAGGAGTTTGAGGTTGCAGTAAACTATGATAACGCCACTGCACTCTAACCCAGGCAGCAGACGAGGACCCTGTCTCCAAAAGAAAAAAAAAAAATCTAAGAAAGAAATAATACCAATCTTACACAAACTCTTTAGAAAAAAAGGAAGAAGTAACACTTTCCAGATTGTTTTATGAGGCCAGCAAAACCCTGGTAACAAAATCTGACAAGGTTATTACAAGAAATATAAGTGAAAGGATAATACATCCCGACCAAGTAGAATTTACGTAGGAATAAAAAGTTGGTTGGGGCCAGGTGAGGTGGCTCATGCCTGTAATCCTAACACTTTGGGAGACTGAGGCAGGAGGATCACTTGAAGCCAGGAGTTCGAGATTGGCCTGAACAAGAGCAAAACCTCGTCTGTACCAAAAATAGAAAAAAATTAGTTGGGCATGGTGGTGTGCTCCTATAGTCCCAGCTACTTGGGCGGCTGAGGCAGGAGGATTACTTGAGCCCAGAGTTGAGATTGTAGTGAGCTACGATGTGTCGTTGCACTCTACCCGGGGTGAGAGAGCAAGACCCTGTCTCAAAAAACAAACGAACAAACAAAATATCAGAAGAGGGTTGCTAGTATCATCACCCTATACTTAGCCCCATGAGAGCACAATTCTTAGTGGAAACATAGGCTGTGTTCAGTTCTGGGTTGGCCCTGGAGGGTTCCCCAAGGGCTGAACACATAGACCCATATTCAGCTCCACTAAGATCTCATCAGAAAAGAAGACAGCTTGTGATGAAAACCAATCTCTTGGTAAGAGGTGAACATTACCATTTCAGAATTTTCCAGAATGCAATTAGCTATGCCATATGTTGTATATACCCCTTGGGAGATGCCCTTTAAATTATGTTTTAATGCATGAAAGTACCCTTACACTCAGGGGAGAACAAGAAGATAGTTCTTCCTTAAAAGGCTCCAAATAAAACAACCAATGAGCTAAAAGCATGAGCCAGTGATTAAGGAGGACACGTGGGATTTGGTTTCTTCAACCAGTGTGACGCAAAGCAGTTCCCAGTGGAGATCTCACATCTCAGAGCCAAGCTCAGTTGTTTGCGATGTCCAAGCTAAACACACTGATACCAACTTCAAGGATAAGGCAGGGAGGTAAAAAGCAAAACATGATAGACGAAGAGGTATTTTTTCTCTGTTCCTAGAGGCAACTTAGTATATAAAGACAGTTTTGTGGCCTGAATAAGTCACTTAATTCCTTTAGGCCATACTCTCTCTCCACCTCCTTTCTTCCCTAATCATTCTCTTTCATTAAAGATAAAAATAACTGCCTTGATGCACTATTATGAGGTTTAAAAAGAAAGCCTGCAAGGCACCTAGTGCAATGCCTGGCTCCGAGTAGCCTCGTGGATAGCATATATTAAATGTAAAGGATGCGTGAATGTTTTCTGTGGACCTCTACAGGGGGAAGCTGTTAAAATTACAGGACTAATTCCCAAAAGGTTAAGAAAGAGTAAGCATAACAGAGATGCACTTGCCTCTATTGGGGGAAGCAGAAATGAGAGATTCCCCAGTGAGGGGGTTATGCTGGTTATTCTGTGTGTCTCCCTAGATCCATTATTCTTCCCAGGAGGCTATCCCGGAGAACGCTACCACTTGAGCTCTCTTGCTGGCTAGCTACCAGTTGGGCTTGGCCAATGCGAGGCCCTGGCAGAACTCACTAAGCAAGTGGAGGACGTTCTAGGCATTTCCTTCCTGCTGCCTCCCGGCATTGGTGGTGTGTGTTTAGCAGTGTTTGCTTCCTTCCAGCCCTGCACTATGGCCAGGTGGCTCCTCCTTCACAATCTCAGCCCTTCCCGGGCTCTGGTATTACTGTTTCCTTCCCTTGCCCTTTCCTGCCTGGGTGATAATGGCTTTCCACTGCTCTGAATCTGTATGTGACACCTTCCCTTCCGTATTCCACTAACTCTGTGCACACCTCTGTAAACAGGCCCTTCTTTAGGCTCTTTGTTTGACCTGTCTGGGACAAATGCTATTCTGCTGGGACCCTGACTGATCAGGGGTCCCCAAAGAACTCACAAATGTACCCATTAGAGACTTACTAGAGAAAGACAGTTTTAATTATATTGAGCTTCCAAAAGCTGTCAACTATTTAGCCACAATAGTGGCAACAGTGCAAGTTATAATTTTCCTTCTCCCTCATGATTTTCCTGGAAACATTAGAAACATAGCCAGCAAAATGGAGGTAGAATAATACAAGTCCAAAGTGGGAGAAAGAGAGAAGCTGATAACATCTGGCAATAAGCCAGAGCTGGAAGAATGGAAGGAGAAGGCCCAGCTTAACGTCAAGTTCAAAGTTTTAACTATTACTTGAGGCCGATATATTAAAAATTGACCAGAGGATCTTGTATTACCTAAGGATAATTAGAAAAGCCGTAGGACCTGCTTCAGTTTTTATGCAGGGAAAAGAGGAAGAATAAGCCCCGTCGAGTTACATTTAAAAGAAGCAAATAAATTTGCTTTATTATATACCAGGGGCGTGCCATTCATATAGTGCTTACATAGGTTCGATAGTATGACTAATAGTTATGGCTCTAGAAAGATCTATTTCCACAGCATAGGTCATAGAGGTGGGTCTCAACTGGAATATTGGCTGCATGTCTTCTTAGCTCTAGCCTTGTTACCAAATCATCAACCTTGTCATACTGAGATGGCAATGAACTTGTGCATTTCCTTATCATTTTATGACCAGAAAATTTCCCTTCCCATTTCTTTGCCATTGCATAATCTTTTATAAATGCCATGTTGACCTGCAGATGTACAATATTTTTATTCTTATATGGCTTCACATAAATTACCATAATATTCAGCTTTATTAGTTTAACTACTTGTCTGTACTCTTGGGTTAGATAGAAAGAGAAGATGAGGGTTGTCGCTACTATTGATGACATGCAGATATCGGTGGTGGATTTGTAGGAGGGCAGTGGGTCAGAGAAGCACTACCTAGGAAAGGACTGCTTGACACCCCAATCCAATGTCATGGGGTGGCTATATTTTGTGATCACTGCATTCTGGGAGATAATACTTAGCTTTTTAGGCTCTAAAATTCAATCGTTAGGCCACCCAGAGGTGGTGTGTTGCTGATCAAAACATGTTGTCCTATCTGTAAAATCTATGTAGGAAGCCAGAACATAATAGGAAGATTACTTGGTGAGCATAGAGTTACCACAAGGGGAATCGGGTGGATGACTTTAATGGACAATGTCATCGAGGTATGAAAAATTACTGGAATCCGGCTGTGTCCTGCTATCTGTGTCCACTGGCCAGGAGGCACCCGGTTAATGTCTGTATCTTTGACTTTCTTTCATGCTTCGTTTACCAGCCCAACAGCACCCTGACAGACACAGTCTTACTTTAGTTGTGTTGCCACAGATACTTCTGGTTATGGTTCCATTTCACTGGCCTGGGAATCTTGCCATCTGTCTCTTCACCATAACTTTGCCTATCTCTGATACAGTTCTTTCTTTGCTCATATTATAATCTAGCTCTCAGAGGGCAGTCTTTTTTTATCACCAGCTTCTCAGGGAATCCTCATTCTTTGTCATGTGTAGCACCCATGGCTACCAGATGGGAATGAGGGTCTCTAGGACTAGTCTTGCCAAGTGCAACACTTCCTCTTATTTTCAGGCTTCCAAGCACAAAAACAGCTGGTTATCTCTCTGTAGGCATTTCTCTGTCCTCTGGACCTCATATTAAAGGTTATTGCTTTTTATTAATAATAATCACATCTTGGACCTGAATAGCTCCACCTCTAAAATCTAAAACTGGAGAAGTCTACACTCTGACCACAAGCCCCCGTCCTTCCAGCTATCACTCCTTTACTTCTGCAATTTCTAACCCTCCTTCTCAGAGGAAATTTGAAATACCTCGATACCTCTATTGACCCCCTCCTGGCCATATTGTCTTCCTTTTCTGATCCATAGCCTGATGGACTGTCCCTTCAGCCACCCTCTTATGCTCAGCTCAAGGCTCGTGTCCTGTAGTTCTTTAGCCGCTCTGCACAGCCACGGGACCAAACCAGTATTGACCTTTCTTGCTTCCACACGGGCAGCAGAGCGTTGCTGAAGAAAAAGCAATCATTAAGGAGATTGCAACTGCTTCAAATTTATAATCTTCAGTTTTAACTGTACTCATCTTTCAATAATTCCTTTACCTGATGATGGTCAGCTCCCTTCCTATTTAGCAATTAGAAAAGCTCATGATTTCTCAAGGCCTCTACCTCACCCCCAACTCTATCTCCCACAGATAATGATCTTGCTTATTTATTTCCCAGATGAAAGAGGCCACCAATAGAAACTCATTTCCCACCCTCATTTGCCAACTTAAAATCTTGTTAAACAGCCACGTGCATCCTAACTCCTTTACTCCTCTCTCTCGGAGCAGCTGTCTCTCCCTACAGCATGCTAAGGCTAACCCTTCCACATAGGCTCTGATTAGGTTGTTGCTTTTTAAAATCATCCTTTTGCTTTTTAACCA
>RJWJ010047662.1:0-10882 GCA_004363605.1 Indri indri | reverse complement strand
TTGTGGAGACATGCTATGTGACCTAGGATATGGTCAATCTTAGAGAATGTCCCATAAGCTGATGAGGAAAACATATACTCAGTGGTTTTTGGGTAGAATGTTCTATAAATGTTATTCAGGCCCATTTGTTCTAAAGTTCTATTTAAGTCCATTGTTTTTTGTTTATTTTCTCTTTGGAGGATCTGTCTTATGCTGTCAGAGGTGTGTTGAAGTCCCCGACTATTATGGTGTTGCTGTTTATCATTTTTTTAGATCAAGTAGGATTTACTTTATGAATCTGAGCACACCTGAGTTAGGTGCATAATTATTTAGAATTGTTATGTCTTGTTGTTGAATTTTACTCTTCCCCATCATATAGTGACCATCTTTATCTTTCATTACATTTGTTGATTTGAAGACTAAGTTATCTGAAATCAGAATTGCTATGCCAGATTTCTTTTGGCTTCCATTTGCACGGATTATTGTTTTCCATCTGTTCATCTTGAGTTAGAATGTATCCTTGTGGGTTAGATGTGTTTCCTGAAGACAGCAGATATTTGGCTTGTGTATATTTATCCATTTGGCCAGCCTATGTCTCTTTAGTGGGTAGTTCAAACCATTCACACTGATTGAAAGAATTGATAAGTGGGGCAGATTTCTGTTCATCCTGTTGAGTTAAACTTTGTTGCTTTTCTTTTTCTCTCTCTTGAGCCATTGTGGTATCCGGCCTTTGACCTTTAACTTTTGGATAATTTTACTCTGGTGAGTGTCTATTGTGCTGATCCATCTGTAATGCTGTACTGAATACTTCCAGGTGGGTGGGTCTTGTCTTGATGAGTTTCCTCAGTCTTTGTTTGTCTGAGAAGGTCTTCATTTCTCCTTTGTATCAAAAACTTAGTTTTGCGGGACACAAAGTTCTAGGCTGGGCATTATTCTCTTTGAGAAGACTGAGAATGGGGCCCCAGTCTCTTCTGGGTTGCAAGGTCTCTGTTGAGAAGTCTGGGGTTTGTCTGATGGGTTTTCCTTTGTAGTTTACCTGCTGCTTTTGCCTATAGCTCATACAATGGCCTCTTTCGTGTTTATTTTGGCCATTCTGATGACTACTTGTCACAGTGTCTTTCTGTTTACAATGAATCTCCTAGGAGTCCTTTGATCTTCTTTTACATGGATATCTAGATTTCTAGCAAGGCCAGGGAAATTTTCCTCCATTATAGCCTCAAATAGTTTATCCAACCCTTGTGTATTTTCTTCTTCACCCTCGGAGATGTATATGATTCTCATGTTAGGCCTCTTCACATAATCTAACATTTCTTTTAGGTTTGCTCTTTTCATTTATTTCTCTTCTTTATCTCTGTGACTGACTTGTTTAATTAAAAGGTGTTATCTTTAATCCCTGACATTCCTTCTTTTGTTTGATCTACCCTATTCTTGAGGCTTAACACTGTGTTTTATAATTCCTTGAATAAATTCTTCATTTCCAGTTCTGTTTGATCTTTCTTTAATATGTCAATTTTTTTTCAGTGAATTTGTCTTCCAAATCCTGGATTTTTTTTTTTTTTTTGGTGGTTTCTTTGTGTTGGTATCCATTTTCTCTTGCAAATCATTGAGTTTCCTTACTATCCATGTTCAAAATTCTTCTTCTCTCATTTCAGTGTTCTGAATTTTGTTGATATCCATTGCTAGAGAGCTAGTGTCCCCCTTTGGGGGTGTCCTTTCAGTTTGGTTCTTCATACTTCGAGAGTTCTTTCGCTGATGACTTCCCATCTGGAGCAGCTGTTGCTTCTTACCTTTGGATTTTCATTTAGGTAATGACATACCTAGTGTTGTCTCTGAGCCAGTAGTTGGTGCTTGTGGGTAAGATTCAACCACACCTTGTATGATGAATCAGTAAATGCAGTAAAAGGGCATGCAAATTGACTTCCCTGTCATTAGGTGGTGCTTGCTCAGAGGAGCAAGCTGCAACGTTGTTTTTGGTCCTGTAACCAGCTCTTGCTCCTCTGGAGAGGCACTCTAGTACTTCAGGTGATGGGTGGGTCCCTGGGACTTGCAGGTGTGTCCTTATTCTCCACCTCAGCAGAGGCAGATGGGACAGTGAGGCTGGGGGGAGGGGGTGCTGGGTTGGGTCAAGCTCCACACATGCTGTTAGCAGGGATCAAAGGGCTGTTCTCTGCTTCTGGGTAAAGCTGCCAGGAAGGGGCTGAAATGGCCCCGCTCAACCAGAAAGTATGCGTGTGGAGGTGGGGCTGTCTGAGACTGACAGTCTGGAAGTCTGGAGCAGACCTCACTCCTTTCCACCCTCCCAGCAAGCAGGACATCAAGCCAGTGGAGCTCCCCTAGACTGTGATGCAAGGCAGTAGGTTTCCTGCCCAGGATCATGGTGTGAGCTGGGAGTGCAGCCCTTCTGTGGGAGGAGGGCTGCCCCATGAGCTTGCTGCAGCTAGGACCCACTCTGATCTGCCCTCAAGCCACACACACCTCAGTAGACTGGTTCACACATATCCCTTCTGTGACCCCAGGCAATGAGATAGAGACCTGATTGTATGGGACCTGGCCTGCAGGCCTGTCCCCTGGGCCCTGGAGATCAATCCCTGACTCTTCTCAGGGAGAAGAATGCTGGTCCCAAGTCACCCACAGGGTGCTGAAGCTGGATCAATGTTTCTCTTCCTCAGGGTTTTCCCTGCTCTGCTGGAGTCATCAGGCAATCAGCACCAGGGAGGGCCAGCAGGTAGGGAGCTCACAGTCCGAGTACCCCTTGGTCTGTTGCAGGGCCCCAAAAGGAAGGGTATCATTCCCTGTGGATGCCTTCAGATGTTTGCTAAATTGTCTCTCTCAGCAGCTACTGGTAGGGGAAGGAAAGGGGAGAAAGAAGCAATATGGTACCTGCCCATTGGCTTGGGTCTGTGGGGCAGGAGGTATCTCAAGGGAGCTGGAAGTCTGTTGCCCCGTCTGCAAGAAGCTCTCTGCTCACTGGTGGCAGTGGTCTCTGGGCTGGTGTCAGAAGGTCTCTCCAGCAGCTCAGGAGCCTACCAGCAGTCCGAGATGCAAGGGGTGGGGGGTGGAATTTAACCACTCCACCTACACTTGTTGCTGGTCTCCAAGCCTCTCGGGGCTTAGACCCTGCCAATGCCTTTCTCCTTCAGTTCTGCTCCACAGCCTCTTCCCATGGAGTCTCCTGTAGGTTCAGGCACCCTTCCTTCTGACCCTCATCTGATCTATGTTTTTCTGCCTGTTTATTTTTTTCATTTCCATTTAAAATCTTTCCATCTTGCAGAGACACTCTGGCTGAAGATGTTTTTCATCTGTCATCTTGCCTCTCCGCATGTTAGATATTTTGACACTGAAAAGCATCATCTCAGAGACTTCATTTGAATTCATTAAAACTTTGAATATTGAATTACAATAACTAATGGTTGAGACATGTGTTCTTTGTATTTTAAATCATTTTCAAATGAAATAAGTGTTAAAATGTCCAATAAGGATATCACACTGCTATTAAATAGAATATTACATTTAGACTGTTTTCTTTTAATTATTATTATAAAAATTATATTATTGAGTATAGAATTCTAAAACATCATATAACAATATAATATTTGTCTGTAATTAATTGAAATTTTATCCTGTATTTTGTTCATTTCCTGTCTTCTTGCGCTGTTTCTAAAATACCTATAAACAACAAGCACACAACATATTATTCTGTAAAGAGCACTGCACTGAGAAGTTGAATACCTGGGTCCTAGTTATGAGTCAGTTGGATGAATTTGACAAGTAATTCGACTTCTTTGGATTTCAATGTTCTCAGTGAATTCAAAGGCATCTTTTGGCACTAAAGCACTATTCGAGTTACATATGTGGGTGCAGAATTCTTTAGGCTGAGATACCACAATGGATAACTCATATAGTTTCCCCACTTGAGGGGACCTGTAGATTTTCAGAATATATTACAAGTGCTATATCTTGATTGAGCTGTTTAAACAATAAAGCTACAAATTCTTCATCTTTGAGCTTTAGCTTAGCTTTTGCCACTAACCATAAGTAAATTTATTAATGTTTTACTTTCATTGAAAGATCAGTGTTCTAATCATAAATAAATTAGTAAACTTCCCCCAGAAAAAATTAGTTTGGTTTAGAACAATAAACTATTGGAAAAAACAAAGCATAAATTAAAAACAAGTCTTGATTTTTTTGTATATGTAGGGGCCAGGCTCTGGGCCCTCTAAAATTTAGCTGAAAAAATCACTGACATGAGGCAGATTGACCATTAGAGAAAAGGCATATAAATTTGTCTTAATGTGTATACACAGAAGCCTTCAGAATGAAGACCCCTAAAAATATAGAGAAAATTGTTCAATTTTTATGCTTAGGTTCAACAAAGTATAGATAGGTGTATAAAATATGACTAGACAAAAATGGCATAAACTAATGCTAACAGACTGAGTGGAGAAACCCAATAAGGCCTATTGGTCTAAATTCTTTTTGGCGTCCTTAAACATATACTCTTTTCTTCTGTGTATAGGGCAGGGCCTTCTCTAGAATGGGGGTCTGATGACCTACAGTCAAACCAGATAGGTCAGATAATTTCTTTATAGCCAGTTTTTATATAGAATAATTTTAGGTTTTATGTCTGGCTTTCAGGAAAAGGAGTTCTGGCTTTTATGATCTACCTTTGGAAAGAGAAATTCTGGTTTCTATGGTTAGCCTCAGGAAAAATGAGACTGAGAGACAGGAGGACAGGAAAAAGTAAAAAAGAAAAAGAAAAAAACACAAAAAACAAAAACATCTTTTGCTTCTAAGCCCTTCATTTTAGAGTACTGTTTTCTGAGCTCCATCAGTATCTTTGGAACTATTTCACGTTCTGCCAAGAACTAAAAATACTACATCAGTTTGTTCATGTTAAAACACTCTAGAAACAGCATAACAGAGTGGCGTATAGCAACATTCATTTATTCACTCATTCATTTAAGCATTCATTTCCACTTTTATAATGTTTTTTCCTTTACTAAATACGTATTTATGGCCTAATATGCTCCAGATTCTGTCCTCAAGTGGTTTGTAACCTAGAAGGGATTAAAAAAAAAAAACTAAAAAACTTGTAGATTAAAAAACAATAACACATTGTAAACCAGAGGATAAGCGTATGCTGGGTACTCTGGAAATATAATGGGTCAAGGCAATAGGAGGGAGTGAAGGAAAACCTAAAAGAGCTAAGCTTTGAGGAAGACTGGAATCAGTCATGTTCTAGGCAATTTTATCACTGAAACTTTGACATTCCACTGATACTGGACATTTCATTGGATAATTCTATGACAAGTAAGATAAGTAGGACATTGGCATTAAATAGTTTTTTTCTTATCATTATTATTTGTTTTTGAGGCTACAATCTCAAATAAATGAAGCAAATGAAGATATTGCTTCATTAATCTCTTCTCCTACCAGCTCTGGCTTTTGTACTAAAAGAAAAACACAATTCATGTCTACGTATTTATCTGTGTTGTACATCTTCACTGCCTCCACTTTCCCTCCCCTGTATGCAAATATGATTTGCTGTGGGATTAAAACAGGTATTGTTTAGATAACTACAAAAACTATTTAAGAAAAGTGAAGAAATAATTCTGAAAGTTTTGAAAATATCCCACTTGACAGCCTATCTATAATTGCAGAAACGAGGTCAGGTAACATGGAGATTGGTCTTTAAGTACCAGGCCTCTTACATGGGACACTTCAAGTCAATTCATTGTCTAATTAAGAATAAACAGAACATGGCCATGGAAAAAAACTATGGAATTTTTTAACTCAGGGAATTAATACTTACAGATCTTCCAAGAATTATGAGTCATTTACGATAACGCGTAAAATAATTGGCACTTATCTGGACTTTCCAAATAGATTATTAAATAAATATAAAAATAAAATGCAGTAAAAAAAAAAGCTTTAAACTTGAATTGGCTTTTCTCTCAATAAATGACTTTGGTTAGGCTATTTATCCTTCCAGAAACCATCTTTTATATCCAGCTTAAAAATTAGGGTGTTGGAATGGCTGATTTCAAAAGTCTCTTTCACGTCCTTAGGCTTTATGGTTATGATTCTATGCATCTACTCTTGATACATCCCAAACATCAGCTATTCTGTCATAAAGAGGGTACAAGGACAAATAGAACAATAATATGATCTTGAATCAATCTTACTTCCTTTTTTTACTTGGCTGTTCCATGGAAAATTATTTCTGCTTCATAAATTGTAGATGAGGAAGAAAAAAACACTAATACTACCTTTATCATTTTTAATCAAAAGAATGTATGAAATATGCATTTGGTTACAATTCCATGCTTTCCATCAAAGTGAATACGCAAATATATAATAACACATGGAAATATATTAGAGAATTTTTTTATCAGGATGCGAAGAAACCACTCCAGTAGAAACATTTTGGCCCGAAGGATGCTCTTTGATCTAAAAAGTTGAAACTTTTTGCGTTTTAAACACCTTATAGTAGGATCATGTAGCCAATTTATTTTAAATAATCCGTTTTCTTAAAACTTTTCTATAATTATGAAAAAAACTTGTGAATTAATTATCAATAAGATGCGTTGTTGGTATAAATAACCTAATAAAGTAACTATGGCTTCTTCTTCAGTGACCTTCTATAAGGTACTCTAGCAAAACTGAAAACTATATAGTGCAGGTGACAATAACCAAGCAATGAGTTCATAAGCAGCAAGTACATAGGTGAATGGAGAATTTGCTGCCCTTAACTGAATACTGTACTTATTTGTTCCCAGATGCTCAAGTCAAATTGCGAAAATCATCCTTTACTCACTTGCCACATCAAATTCATTAAAAATTCTTATTAGGTCTACTTTGAATGTATTATAAATTCATCCACTTCTGTACAACTTCTGTTTTTCATTGATCATGTATTTATAATCACCACTCATTACTCTGAATAGCAACCCTTTAACTCTTCCCTGACAAATTTTTAAAGGTTTCTTATTTTGCTTTGCTTATTTAGTAACTTTTTTTTTTCTCTGCCCATGGGAATCTCAGCTCCATGAATTAGGAGATTTTGTCTCTATTGTTTACTGATATAACTCCATGACCTAGAAGAGTGCCAGATACTAAGTAGGCACTCAATAAATATTCGTTGCATGTATGAATGCATCTGCACTGCACCCACCTAGTCCAAGCCAGCATCATGTCTCATTTGGGTTATTTCACCAGTTTTTAACTGATCATCAGCTATATCTCATATCCATTTCTCTACAAACACTATTTTTGTTCACACAGTAGTCAGTGATTTTTTGAAAACCTACCCATCAGGCTACAACCCTTCAAAAACTTACTATTGCCTTCAGAACAAATACAAACTCACATGAGCAGCCCAGAATGCTCTATGTGAGCTTATCTAATTTGCAAAAAACTCCAAGTAGGTTAATTGGGCTTTGACTGGTCGTGGCCCTGCTCTTCCTTTACAGTCTGATTTAGCATAGTCTCTTTTCATGGTTGTTCTCTTCCTCACTACTCTATTTTGATTGCCCTTCATTTCTGAGATCTGAAATAGTCTTTCTTGCTTTTTTATCACCTGTCTCCTTCTATCATTAATTTAAGCTCCATGCCACCATGGCCCTATCTTCACTGTTGTCCCACAATGATTTCATTTCTACTATTATCTCCATAAACACCCAGGACAACCTAGCTGGAGTACCTTGAAACAACTGAGACATAAGTTAAGTGACAATTGCCTGTTTATTGTTTGTCTGCTCCCCAGGACAAAGTCTATTCAAGACACTTTTACACGTTTTGTCCATCATATGTGGGCTGTCCAGAAAGTATCCAGCATTGTTAATAAAATGAGAAGAGTTACAAGGCTGGATATTTTCCGGACAGCCCTCATAAATCATTGTGTCCTCAGTGGAAGCCTATGTATGTCATGTGATAACAACTTAATAAGTACACAGGGAGAGATTTAATGGATGAATGAATGTCTGGAGTAGACACCTGAAATCCCAGTCCACATCCTGTGCAATATATACCACATCCACAACAATATATTATAAGTCTGAGTATCATAAACTTCAAAAATGCATTTCTAATATTAAAGATGATGCTTTGCAGTTAAGCCTTTTGCCACTGACTGAAGGAGCAAATTATTAGTTTTGGAAAACCGGGAAACTGGGCAAAAAAAAAAAAAAAAATCTGGGATCATATGCTTGTGGAGAAGGACAAAGCAGAAGTTGTAATGGTGAGAGCTTTCTTGTTTTCTTTTTTGTTTTCTCCTTATTTTTCTATTGAATCTCTGGCTCTCTGTGTCTCTGTACTTTTTGGTTTGGTGTTTCATTCTTTCTGTGCCTTTCTCTCTTGTTCTCAGTCTCTCTCTCTTTTTATGATTGTTCATCCAGGCCTCTTTCAGACTGCTGTATCTTTCTTTGTGTAGGACCTTAGGGTTCCTCCTGGAATTGAGAGGCTCCTGGGGTGCAGAAGAGGAATGCAAAGTACAGTTGTGAAACTTAGCAATAAACAGATGAAAGGTATAAAGATGCCTGTGTTTGAGGTAAAGACCTCCTCAACCTGCCTACCTCATACAAACCCTTGAACTTCTTTAGATGATTCTCCATCGGTGAGGTCCCCATTTAATAAGCAAATTTATAAATCTGGCATTACTATATGAGTGGCAATTTAACTATTTTTTTACTAGATAGGGTGGGGAAGGGGGAGTGGTTGGCACCCATATCCCTGTGGTATCCTCCCTCCATCTCTAAGTGGTCCAAATATAAGACAAGAGAAAGAGATACTCAGTAAGAAAACTTCAAGGTCAAGGTGTTCCTATTAATATAGGATCGTACCATGATCACATATCTCCACCTAAAATATAAAACCATGTTTTCATTTAACTTTAGTACTTGTTAAATTTAAAAATAATATTCTACATGCTAACAATAGTCTAGGAAATTTGCACCAGTGTATAAATAATATCATTGCTGTAATAAACTTAACCATTGTTTCCTTACTAAATTCACATTTTTCCACTTTTATTTTGGTTATAGATTTACAAATGCCTTCTGTGAACCTGAAAGAATGAATTAAGAATTTGTAATGATTTCATACCTTGTATTTTAAACAAAAATATATAAATAAATATTTACTCACTTGTCACTTAGTAGAGATGGTCACACCTTTCCAGTTCTAAGATCTATTTCCGTTCATTGTTTGCAGGACCGGAAGCCTTTCTAAAATATCTATAGTCCTCTGGATGTAACTCTCAATAGCTGCAGGAATATGTAATAAGGGCCTATGAAACAAAGTCTCTATCGGGTGTTAGAGAAAAAAAATCCTCGACATTTGTTACAAGGTTTAGGGGATAGGCTTCAGTTGTCCAGAAATGGTGTTCAATCAGGGAATCTCATTCATAATGAAAAGAGATAGATTAAGCTTTAGTGTAACGAGTTGTTTTTTCTTTGATGCAATCTGAATTCAGCTTGTAACCTTCTATCTTGACTTGAGATTCTCGGTATTCCCATTCATCATTTCTTGCAAAGTAGAGAAAACATAAGTAACTTAGCTCATTAGAAGAAATGCACAGTGTATACTATACCCAATAGAATTTGACTACACCAAAAACAACCAAATTGAATTGTGTGAGAAAAAACTCAGAACAATAAAATATTGGCAGATTATAAACATGCCATTCAGGTATTATGGAAATAAGCCATCCCAAATCACTCAAGGAACAGAAATAAAGCCAACTCACTGTGTTTGAATGTCAGAGGGATTTTCAGGTAATAGCTTGTAAAATCCGGGGCACCTTTAGAGTTCCAATGTAAATTTCAACAACTTAAATCTTTCCTGCAGAGAGTAACAATCCTCAAGAATTCCAAAATAACATATTCCTAATAAAATTATGAGCCTCTTTTCTGTAAGTGAATTCTGCTATTTCTGTCATGTTCGATTTTCTTTGTTTTTGCTTTCTTATTTCAAAAGTCAGCTTCAAATCTTTGTGTGTAATTAGATGGGATTTAAATTGTAAATACATTATGAGAAAAAGTATTAATATTTTGAGCATCTATTATGCACTGGGTGCTTCATCACTTAATCCTCATAACACCCTTAAAAACTGTCGTCATTTGATAAGGGCCCCAACTGAGGCTTGGAGATGTCATGAGATTTTCAAATTTATATAGCTTATAAGTGATGAAGCTGAGACCATCACTTGTATCCACTCGACTCCTCAGCATGTAGTCTGTGTAGTAAACAACTTCGCTTTCATTTTAAAATTTTATTATAAGTATATTATATTTAACATAATTTATTCTATAATAGCGTATATGATATATATTCATTCACATAGCGAGATGGTCTCTGACTTCAACGAGACTCTCTGACACTATTTAAACATACAAGAAGGCTTCCTATAAGTCAGTACTAAAGTCAGGTGGCATGCCTGATTTGTTGGTGCCAGCCAACACAAAAAATTTGTCCTGAGTTAATAATTCCCTTGCCAGGGCTACCTAAGGCTGTCAGCATGGGGCGGGACTTCCTCCTTCTTTATTCTTTTTTTGCTTGGGTCCTATTTCCCCAATGCAGCCACTGCCTGGCAGCCATACAGTCAGCCATTTTAAAGAGTGTGATAAGGTTGATTACAGTTGGTTTGTAGAGAATTTCTAATATAAACTGGATGTGGCACTTTATGCTGTTGGTTTGTTTTAACAAGTCTTTTTTCCACCATATACCCTCTACCTGGAATCCCTTTCTCTCTCTCTCACTCTTCCTTACTGGGCAAGCTCCTTTTTGGCCTTTAAATTAATCTCCTCCAGGAATCTTTCTGCAACGTCTCCTCTGTATGTATTATTTCCCATCACAACACTGTGAAGGAATGATCTGTCTATGAGTCTGTTTTAGCCAGTATATT
>RJWJ010047661.1:0-10895 GCA_004363605.1 Indri indri | reverse complement strand
TTTCTTCTCCTTGGTTTAGCCTGTTATTAAAAGCTTTCTGTTGTGTTTTGAAATTACCTAAATAACTCATTTCTTTAAGTTCTATTATATCCTTTCTTATGTTGTCTAGCTTTCTAGTGACTTTTTCATTGATTTCTTCAAATATTTTTTTTTTTTTTGGCTTCTTTTTGATGGTTTTCAAATTTCTCTTTAATTCCATTAATCTTATTTGATATCCATATTCTGAATTCCATTTCTGCCATTTCAGCAATTTCCTTGTGGGTTTGTTCCACTATTGTAGCTCTGTGGTGTTTCCTTGTGGGTGCCAAACTATTTTGTTTTTTCATGTTTCCTGGTTCTTTTGCTGGTTTCTTCTCATCGTGCTCCTCTTCTCTTAGTTCTGAGTTATTATAATTGCAGGGAACCTGTTCTCCTTTGCTGGGAACTCTCTTGAACTAAGTCCAGGAGTGACAGCTGCTCGGGACTGGGGTGTCCTGAGTGAAGTGTTTGACTTCAGGGAAGTTCTGTTGGCCCAGTGGTAGTTGTGGGGACTTGATAGTGGGGTCTTGGGGTCCAAGCACAACTCTATAATCTCAGGAGTGGAGTTACTGGCCTAGCAGGGGTCCTGGATCTACAGGGGCAGAGCCTTGGACTCAGCACAGCAAGCCTTGGACTCAGCACAACAAGAACATCAGACCTGGCTCTGGGGATTTCAGGGGCAGTGCTGCCCACATGAAGGGCTGTTCCATCAGCATGGGAACTGCTGATGTCTAGTTGCACAGGTAGGGGTTTGTCTCAGCAGGCCAGCGTCCATGAGGTGGGCCAGTGCTGCTGGTCAGCCAAGGTTCTCCATCCATACCTAGGACCCACTCAAGCAGGTATCACAATCTTCCCAAGGGGTGCCTTTGGTGTCTGGGGCTCCTCCTCTGTTCAGCTCTCACACTACGAAGGAGGTGTGCTTGGCACTTAGTCATAGGGCACAACACAAAGAGAATATCTCTTCCCTCCCTGGCCTGGCAGGGGTGATGCTAAGGTTATTGCTGAATCTGCTCTCTGGTGGAATGTCTTTACACAGACTCTGAGCAGCTCCTTGATCAGCCCAGGGAGTTTGCAGTGAAGGAGGGAGACCCCAGACAGATGAAGCTGCCCATGACTTTTGTTTCTCTCCTAAAAAGCAGTGTCCCCTTGGGTTGCTTCTATACTGCTGTCTCCACCTCTTCCCAGCAGTGTGAATTTTATTGGGACCCCCCAGCTTAATCTCTGAGATGGTGGGTGGTACTTGTAATAATCAGTCACACCCTGTTTGATTGAGTTGATATTAATAGATGCTGTAATGAGCTATAGAGTTGTTCTCTCTGTTAGTGGTTGATGTTTGCAGGAAAAAGACAACTGCAGAGATTGTTCTTTTTTGTCTATGATAAGCTCTAGTCCCTCAGGTGGAGTACTCAAATGCCCCGGGCTTTGGGAGGGGCCCTGTAGTTACCAGGGGGTTGTTTGATCTCCACCATAGTAGAGGTGGGTGGAAGAGCAAGGCTGGGCAAGGTTGTGTGAGCCTGGAACATTTTGCAAAGCCTTGGCAGAGCTCAGAGGTCATTTTACCAACAGCTAGGGAGAGCCTCTGGGAGGAGGGCCAAGGCAGGCTCTCCAGACCTGGAAGGCTGCTTGTGAGGGAGATGGCCACAATTCTCTGACTGGCTGTCCAGAGTGAGCTCTGCCCCTCTTGTGTTAACGCTGCCTCTGGTATCTGGTTGCAAATGGGAGTGCCTGAACATACACTAGGTTGCTGTGGCACTGTGGGCTGGGATCTTCCCTGAGGGAGGACCCACCCTAGTCTGACAGCATGGCTTTCATGCGGGGGGTGGGGGTGGGGTGGGGGGGGGAATGGGTGCTTGCCCAGATCTCTGTGTCTCAGATCCCCACAGTATTCTCCCATCAGATTTCCCCCTGTGAACCCTCTGACATCCCTAGTCCAACTCCCAACCCCCGTCTTGTGTCCCCCAGTAACTCCCTCAAGTCAGGGGGCACAGGATCTGGCCCATGTGTCCGGCCTGCTGGTGTGCCTCTCTGAGAAATACTAGTGGACAGGGAGCTCCCAGATCAGGCACATTTGGTCCACTGAAGGTCCTCAAGGGGAAAGGTGTGGGCCCCACTCTCTGTGGAAATCTCAGACTGGAGGACACATCAGCTGGGGAGAAGTGGCTACTTGCCAAATTCTCGACTCAAACTGCTCTCCCAGTTGCAGTGGGTGTGTAGGGGTTTGGAGTCTGAACGGAAGAAAATCAGCTCTCTGGCCTCCCTAGTCACTCTCCTTTGAGGGTTACCCCACATTGAATGTCCAAGCTCTGGGATCATGCAAGTTCTCCCCACAATTCCCCAGTTGTGGCAGTGCTCAAGTTCATGGGGGGTGAAAAAGCTTCCAAGTAACTTCGTTAGCCTGTTGATCACCAAAAGAGTGTGGGAAGGAGAAAGAGATTTTCCTTTACCCCTTTACTGGGTTCCAAGCCTCTCTGGGTTTGATCCTCAACAATATCTTTTCTTCCTTTATCTTTTTCCTTCTCTGCTTTGCAATTTTCCTCTGTCAGGTCCCCTGCAGTCTCCAGCACTTCTCTCTCTGATCTTCACCTGAATTGCATCCCCTCTCCCTTCTCCTTTATCTAAAACCTTTCCTTCCCTCTGGGATGGTCCAGCAAGTGATGTCTCTAGTCAGCCATCTTGCCCCCATCCACTTTTTCATTTTGGGTGACTACAACCCTATACACGTTAAACAATATACTTGTTGGGGTTCTCCAGAAAAACAGAACCAAAGGACATATATACATCAAAGAGATTTATTATACGAAATTGGCTCACATAATTTTAGAGCCTGAGAAGCCCTAAGGTCTATAGTCCACAAGCTGGAGACCAAGGAGATGCAATGATGTAAATTCCAATCTGATAGTCCATCATGCTCAAGACCCAGGAAGATCAGATGTTTCAGTTCTAGGCCGGAAAAGATGGGTACCCTAGCTCAAATAGTCATGCAGGAGGAGTTCCCTCTTACTCATGGGAGGATCAACCTTTTTGCTCTATTCAGGTCTTCAACTGATTGTATGAGGACTTCCCACTGTAGGGAGGGAAATCTGCTTTACTGAGTCTACCCATTCAAATGTTAATCTCATCCAAAAACATTCTCATTGACACACCCAGAATCAAGTTTGATCAAATATCTGAGCATTCTGTGCTTAAGTCAAGCTGATATGTAGAATTATCCACCACAAACAGAAACTCCCCATTTCCCCATTCCCTGGCAACCACTATACTACTTTTTGTTTCTGTGAGTTTGACTACTTTAGACCTTGTATAAGTGGAATCGTGCCATATTTGTCCTGCAACTAGCTTATTTTACTGAGTATTATGTCCTCAAGGATTATCTATTGTGTAGTGTATGACAGGATTTCCTTCGTTTGTCAGACTGAATAATATTTTATTGTTTGTATATAACACATTTTCTGTATCTATTCATCCATCAATAGATTTAGGTCATTCCCACCTATTGGCTATTGTCAATAATGTTTCAATGAACATGGGAGTGAAAATATCTTTTTGAGATCCTATTTGCAACTCTTTTGAATTAATAATCAGAAGGAGGATTGGTAGATCACATGACTGTTCTACTTTTAATTTTTCAAGGAAGCTTCGTATTGTTTTCCATAGTGCCTGTACCTTTTACATTCTTGACAACAGTATTTAAGGGTTCCAGTTACTCTACATCCTTGCCAACATTTGATAGTTTGTTTTTCTGATAATGGCCATCCTAGCTCCTAGCTGGTGTGAAGTGATATCTCACCACAGTTTCGATGAACATTTCCCTGATGATTAGCGATGTTGAGCATCTTTTCATATACCCCTTGGCCATTTGAATATCTTCTTTGGAGAAATGTCTCTGCAAGTCTGTGGCATATATATATATATATATATATATATATATATATATATATATATTTGGTGTATGCTATTTAGTTGTAGGATTTCCTGCAATATTTTGGATATTAACCCCTTATCAGATATGAGGTTTGCAAATATTTTCTCCCATTCTGTAGTTTGCCTTTTTACTCTGTTTCCTTTGCTGCACAAAAGATTTTTGTTTTGGTGTAGTCCCATTTTTCTATTATTGTTTTCTTGTTTCCTATGCTTTTGGAGTCATAGCCTTCTTTGGGAATATTAATAATAGTTTAATTTTGTTTTAATTTTCTCCTCTTTGCATAATTGATTCTTCCAAGTTGTTTAGTTGTTTTTATTCAGTTTCTTCATTTTAGTCTTCATCTTTTCTATTAGAGGGTTTCCCTCACTGTTTTGTAGCCCTTGACTTCTGCTCATTGTTAAGAGTGGGGGGGGGAAGTTGTGGGAAGTTATAAATGGGCAGGTGGGACTGGTTGATTGTGGAGTCACTGCAAGAAAATCAGTTTAGCTGCTTTATTGGGAGCCCCTTATATTCATCTCTTTAGGTCCTTTCCCTTTGCTGATGAGATTTCCCAGTGGATAAAGATTTGGTTGCCAGTATTCCAGGAGCTGATGAAGGAAGAGGAATCCTAGGGGGGCATCAGCCCTCCACAGACATGCATCTGTGTAATCTTCATTTCTGATACTCTCCCTTGGTGTGCATGGGAACCCAAGCCCAGCGACTTTGTGTTTTAAGAAAAACAAACTTCAGCCCTCTTCTGAGGTGGGTATGAGGTAATATAGAGGAGGGGATCTGCTTGTTAGGTAGTTTTCAGTCAGTTCTCCTTATTGTAGCTCCCTCTCTTTCACATACACGTCCAGAGGTACCTGCTGCCACGAGTTGCTGAGATATTGGAGATCGTGTCATTTAAAACGTTGCCCTAGATTTTAGCTTCCAAGTTTAGTGTTCATGTTTTATTTATTTCTTTTTTCTGTTTTTTCTTAATTTTTTTTTATTACAGCATATTACGGGGGTACAAATATTTTAGGTTATGTGTATTGCCTTTGCCCCACCAAGTCAGAGCTTCAAGAATGTCCATTCCCCAGATGGTGCACATTGCACCCATTAGATGGGTATTTACCCATCCCCTCCTCCCCTCTCCCATCTACCTGACACCCAGTGAATGTTAATACTATATGTGCACTTAAGTGTTGATCAGTTAATACCAATTTGATGGCGAGTACATGTGGTGCTTGTTTTTCCATTCTTGTGATACTTCACTTAGTAGAATGGGTTCTAGCTCTATCCAGGATAATACAAGAGGTGCTAGATCACCATTTTTTTCTTTGGCTGAGTAGAACTCCATGGCATACATATACCACATTTTATTAATCCATTCATGTATTGATGGGCACTTCTTGGGTTGTTTCCACACCTTTGCAATTGTAAATTGTGCTGCTATAAACATTCTAGTGCAGATGTCTTTTTTATAGAATGTTTTTTGTTGTCTTGGTTAGATGCCCAGCAACGGGATTGCTGGATCAAATGGTAGTTGTAGCTCTTTGAGGTATCTCCATATTGCTTTCCACAGAGGTTGTACTAATTTGCAGTCCCACCAGAGTATATGAGTGTTCCTATCTCTCTGCATCCATGCCAACATTTATTGTTTTGGGACTTTGCGATAAAGGCCATTCTCACTGGAGATAAGTGATAATCTCATTGTGGTTTTGATTTGCATTTCCTTGATGATTAGAGATTTTGTTTGGCTTCTTTGCTTTTTTTTTCTAATTTGGTTCCCACACTCATTCTTCTGCTTTCTAGATGGAAGAAACGTATTGCCATTTCCCCTTCCACTTCATCTTCTCCTTCCTTGTGAAATTTAAAAAAATTTTTAAAATCACCTTGTGGTACTTTCTCGAGGTTTCAACAGATAGTGAAATGATATATATGTGTGTGTTCAATCTCCTGTCTTTACTTGGAAACTTGTTTAATAATTCTTGTTTTTGTTGTCTTTTGGGGAACAAAATCGTGTTATGTATTTCCAAATATGTCCATTTTTTAATATAGTTTTTCATATTTTTTGAGAAGGCCTTTTTATATCAAGGTTAGAAAATTTTATTTTTCTATTTTTTTCTTAAATGTTTACTCCTTTTGGAACTTATTTTTGCCTATGAGATAAGATAGAGATCCAATTTCATAAGTTTAAAAATATCTCAACTCTGTTTATTGAGTAAATGATAATATCCCAACTAACTTATGACATTTTTATCTTTAGAAAAATTTGATATAGTCCATAGATTTGTGTTTGAGTTTTGTATTCTGTTTAACTTGCTATTCTTCTGCCAAACCAGACTATTTTTAATTATTATGACCCTATGGTATTTTGTATTTGAAAGTTTATTTCCACATTTTTCCTTTTAAAAATATTTTGACTGGTCTTGTCCATTTCATTAGTTGTTATGTACTTACATTATTGTAAAAAAATCCTACAGTGACTTTGAAAGTATAAATTATTGGGTCAAATATGGAAATTTATAACCTAGAAATATTGTTTTTTTTTTTCTGTTTTTTATAGTCTCCTTCTTTGTCTTGTCTGGTTTTATAAGACCTTCTATATACAATTTTGTTTTTACATATTTTATACTTTCTTTGTTATTGTGAACATGCTAGAAAATGACATAAGAGGAGATAGAAACTTGGTTAGTTTTTTTGTTCACATCCTGGGCTCCTTCTAACATACTTCTCAGCCTCTTATATATCACGGGCTCTCAAACTTGGCTGCACATTGTCAAAGGCAAAATCACAACAAATTTAATTTAAAGATCTTAATTGGCTTTTACTCACTATTTGCAAATCAGTCAATCCTCAGAACCAGAATGGGTTCAAAGATCTCTGACCGGCAATTTGATCAAACAGTATTTATGGATAGAAAATGGAGTAAAGTATAGAGACAGCTTAACTGATGATACCTTGGTGTCCTTATTTGAATCAATTGGCTGTGTACAACCAATTAAAGCTCAGCTGCTGTAACTGACCAAAACTCAGCTATTTGTTCCATAGTATATTCCCAATTTAACTAGTTTCATTTAGCATCAATGACTCCATATTGGTTTAGTCCTTTGGGCCTAGTGCAAGAGCCAAGCCCAAATCAAGACCTCCTGATATTTTATTTAACAACATAAAAATAATAGGGAATGCTTTTTAAATATCCTCATGCTTAGTCCCAACTCCAGAAATTCTGATTTGATTAGTCTGGCCTGAGGCTGGGGTATGAGTATATTGCCAAAGCTCCTCTGCAAACTCCATGTCTGAACAATTTTGAGAATCACTGCTCTGTAAGAGTAATTCTCAAACTTTGAATGCACTAGACTCATCTGGGGAGATCTTAAAAAGCAAGCAAACAACAACAACAACAAAACAGGTGTACAGGCTGCACCCCACAGAAATTAATTTAGAATCTTTGGGCTGGGTCCCAGATAGCAGTATTTTTTAAAATCT
Source organism: Indri indri (assembly GCA_004363605.1). NCBI lineage: Eukaryota > Metazoa > Chordata > Mammalia > Primates > Indriidae > Indri > Indri indri. The sequence continues at coordinate 3,499 of RJWJ010047661.1, read as the reverse complement.
CCAGTTGAACCCAGTAGGCAGCCAAGTGTGGAACTACCACCCTGTGCCTGCATGTGCTTTTCAAGGGATGGTCCGTGGACCAGCAAAATCAGAATCACCTATGAGCTTGTTAGATGCTCAGCCCCAACCTCAGGCCTACTGAATCAAAATCTGAAATTAAACAAAATTCTTCAGGTGATTTGAATTCAGCTTCAAATTTGAGATACACTGCCCTATAGTATACTATCTACAAATGTGTTCCCAACCTTGCCTGCACACTCAGCTCAATTCTGTAGTTTTAAAAAATACTGTTACTGGGCCTTAGATAGACTAATGGAATCAATATTTCTAGGAGATGAGGCTCAGATATAGTTAAGTTTTAAAAGTTCTCCAGGTGACTCTGATATGCAGCCAGTTTATAACCATTTACCTATATATGAAGGCTACTGCATTTGATGTCTTCTCCCACTTAATAAAAATAACACAGATGTGACTCTTCTCTGAGCAATCAGTCATTAAAAAGATGTACTCTGTTCTTAATGTGGTTTCAAATTATTTTTGAACAATATCTTTAAAAAACAACAACAAAAAAAGGATAGCACATATGCCCAAAGTAGGCTTCCTTACTTCTAAGAAACGTAGGCAAATTGAAGAGGTCTAGATCACATGTGACACACATAGGAATAATTAATGAAAATAACATTTGAAGCTCAACTAATGCATGCTGAGATGATCTGCATTTTGAAGAAGTCTACAGGTCACTCTGTGGACTCACATGACCTACTAGAGGTTTAACTTTGAGGACCCCCGTGCTAGATTATAGATGTTTCACAAATAGGGACACTTATTTGATTGCTGTATTTTAATTCATAAAATAGCATTGTTGATTGAGTGCCCTAAGCCAAATAAATGAGCCACTTATGTTAGGCACTTGTTCATATTCACAAAGACAACAAATAATATTGTCTTGATCAAACCGTTCCTAAGAAATAGTGATTAAATGATACCTGGTGTTTTCTTTGTGTGCAATTTCTTCTCAAGAGGTGTAGAAAACTGATTTGCTTTTGATGAACCTGTGCTGCCTACAAATGAATGTCCACAGATTTCCCACTTTATTAATTGTCTCAGCAATTTAGCCAGCGATGATTTATATGAAATATTCCCTCTTGTTGCAGGCTCTACAGGCAGCTAATTGATTGCTGTATGAATTATGCATCCTAAGCCAAATGCAAGGGTGCGTGAAAGATGCAGCCAAGGTCATTTTCTGCCAAAGACAACTAAAGTGACTAAACGCCTTTTTAAGACAGGCTTTATTACTTTTATTTTGCTGCTTTCTGCATCTACTCATCAAGTCCAGAGTAATGAGCAAACTCTCAAGTCACACTTTTAATTTATAAACAGATGCAGGCACCCAAAGTTCAATGTTCTGCAGCCAGACAAGGCCTGTAATTGAATTAATTTGGTAGAGCTAAAGAAAAAAAGCAAAAATGGCATACAGGTGCTTTGAATCTTGTTCCAAAATATGCCAAATCCCATAAAAGTTGCCTATAGTTTATTAGCACTCAAAAATGACTGCTCCAAAAATAAGCATTTTAATTAGATGAAGGATACCTTGGGATTCAGTGCACGGTATTTGGAATTTCAGCAGATGATGGACAGTCTGGAAAAGTTACAATCAACCATTCATAGGAAGAGAAGGGAATGAGTTATACAATATACAGGATATATAAAGGCAGGAATATGCATGATGCTTTACTAAAGCTTTCAGAATTAAACCAATCAAGTTGGAATAGTGAAAGGATCTTGGTCTTTGATGTCTTGGTGGCTTAGTTTGAATTATTGTTTAGCCATTTACTAGTTGTAAGGTTTAGGCAGTTTTACCCTCTGGATCTCAGTTTACTTATGCAAAACGGGGCATAATAATACTCTCATGGTTACTGTAAAAATAAGCATGCCTGTAAGAGCAAACGAAATCAACAACTTAGCCTTAGCCTCTACCTTGATGGCTATTCAATTGAGTGTACAACCAGACACAGTACTCCTTGACTTATAAGTTGCATGTGAGATTTGTAAAGAAACCCTCCAATTTGCTATTTGAAATCACCCCAAAATATCCATGGGACCATATTACTATATGCCTCTAAATTAAAGAAACATCTTTTAATATAAATATTTTCATATACCCAGAGAACTCTTCTCAGGCATTAATGAACCACAAAAAGTCCAAGTTTCAGGACAAACTACAGATACCCGAGTCCTATGAAACCACTCAGGTTATGATAGATAGCTTGTGTGTGTGATTTCATATCAGGGACACAGATGCTTCAGAAGAAAGAAATTAATCACAGACCCTTCAGACCCAGTGTTTCATGCCCAGTGCATTGAGCAATCACCCAGGGGTCTTGTTAAAAATGCTAATTGTGCTTCAATAGGTCTGGGATGGAGCCGGAGATTCTGCAGTTCTAACAAGCTTCCTGGTAACACGATGCAGCTGGCCCTGAACCGCAATGTGAGTTGCAAAGCTGAGTGCATTTCAAATCCAGCTGCATATGAGATTCACCTGGAGATCTTGAGTTCTTTCTCAGACCAGTTGAATCTCTGTGGTTGAAATCTCAGCTTAGGTCCTTTTATAAAGCTCCCTGAGTGACCTTTGATGAAGATCCATGGTTGAGAACCAGTGTTTTAGATGTAAGGGCAAGTGATTCCGTCACCTAGTATCAGGTGGTCTTTTTAAAATTACATGCTGGTGAAGCCCAGGCGGCAGAGTGCAGAACCGGTGGTCCGTGCTTCAGTACCTGCAGCAGAGCTGCTACGGGGGGCACAGTGGAGTCTGCTATCTGCATTCTACAACCTCAGTCAGGAAGAGAGGTGGTGAGAGTGCTTCTCACAAGGCCCTGGGACATGGTCCACACCTCATCCTTTCCTTGTAAAAAAGCATTCATATAATTGGTGATTCCGGAGGTAGGCTTTGAACCTCCAGTAAGAAAAAAAAAAAATGACCTCTGGCATTGAAGGACTATATACTAGGTATTCACAGATTTTACTTCAGGGTATAAAAATGATCATCGTGATGAGGAAGTTTTGCTATTGAAGAAATCAATTCTCATGATTGTCACTTAAAATTAGTAGCTTGTCATAAGTTTACTTTTTCTAAATTCCTACAGTAGGTTTTCCTTCCTGTAACATTCACAGCATTGTAAATTTTTTATTCAATATCTGGTTTCTCTGTAGCAGTGACACTTGCCTCAGATAGCCTGGAGGATTTTAAAAGAGATTGCTGGGCCCCATCCCCAGAGTTCCTCATTCAGCAGGTCTGGCATGGGGCCTGAGAAATTCCATTTCTAACAAATTATCAGGAGATGCTCTTAGTTACTGGTCCAGGACTCCCTTTTAGGAACTGCCACTTTATTATTTCATAAACTTCACTGGAGGAAAGGGGTGCCTGTATAGTCACCATTATATCACCTGTGCCTAGTATGTATACGGCATGAACAAATCTCTCTCTCTTGAAAGTGATAGT
>RJWJ010047660.1:0-10885 GCA_004363605.1 Indri indri | reverse complement strand
GCTCCTTTCCCTCCTATTTACACAAAGGATTGCATACTGTATACACTGTTTTGTTTCTTACCTTTTTGGAGGAGGAGGGATGAGACCTTTTTATATGAAAAATTTTATAAGCACTTACCTTATGAAAAGATGAGTTTTATTAATTTTATTAAAAATAAGTTATATCCTGGTAAATTTGTTTTTTGTCTTTCTTTTAAGATTTCCTTTTGTAGCTGTTTCAATTGGCTTTGTTATAAATAAAAAGGTATGTTGTTTTAAATGTATGGTTGATAAAAGGCCTTGCTCTAATTTTCTGAGCAAGAGAAAATGTGTCTTCATAATAAATCCAGAATGTCTCTGTATTCAATTTATAAACTGTATTATTTTGAATATAAGCTATAGGAAGGACTGTTAAAATTTTCTTAATACATTTTAGTGAAAAAAATTAATGTTTTTCAAGAATCAGGAGTTGTAAGGAGAAAATATACACAGGTAACTGAAATACAATTCAATATTTAGTCACCATTATATGTGTGATAGCGTCAGATATGATAGGAGTCGATGTGTGATCTAAAATGCTTCATAAGTAAGAGGTGAGATTTGAGAAAAGAATGCTTTAATAGGTGTCAGTAAAAAGAGATACTGAGAGACCAGGAAGTAGTAGGGGCCAAAGCACAGTTGGAAATCACAGAGCATATTTAGGAACCTAAACATTATTGAACACTCATGTCTAAAGCCTAGTAAAGTAACATTCATAGCTATTGCATTTTCTCTTTGTTTGGCTATTTGGTTGGTCAAACAGTGATGGATGTTTACTAACATCTTACTACCTGTCTTCAAGGAACTTATGTTTGATCAGAATGTACACAAAACGGACAAGAAATTTCTAAAAATCAAAGCACAAATTAATACAAATGAAAGCTTAGCCACAGGGTTGCATACATCAGTGAAAACATCCAAAAGGAGCTAAGCGAATATTTTGTATATAACGAGCCCTGAGCTAGGTGCTGTCCCTGTCATTGAACTCACAGTTCATTGAAGAGTTAGATGTATGAACAGGTAAAAATAATGTGTGGTGGAACCATGAAAAAAAATACTTTGGGAACACAGGTTGTAACCAATTCTGCCAAGTGTGAGTTGGAGAAATCTTCATAACAGAAGGGGTCTTAGAAGTTGGTCATGTGAGCTGGTGCTTAGAAAATTAGGGATTTGCCAGATCAAAAAGAGAAGGAAAGCATTTTAATCAGAAAGAACGGCTTGGAGAAGTTGAAGAGCATCATATATATGGGGAACAGTAAGATGCTCATCAAAGGGAAAACACTGGAAGTGGCTAGAGAAGAGGTTGATCAGTTTAGTTAGTGTGCCCTTACTACGAGACGATGAGAAAATTTAGTTTTTGTTTCTTAGTAGGAAACCAGTAGAGGTCTTAAAGTGAAAAGTGACCGATAATTCCAGCAAGGTAGAGATTATATTGGGAAGTGGGTGATTTCCGAACTAAGGTGAGGCAGTGAAAATAACCAAGGAAATGCCCAAATCGGGATGCGTTTTTAGGATAAAATTTGAAAGAGGAGATTTGTGGGGAAGGAATGGGAGGTGACCAGACAATGAGTGATTTTGACTTCTGATTGAGGCTTCTACAAGACTAGGTTCTGAAATGTAGACTCTTACCTGTGATGATGGGTTGATGGGGGCCAAAATTATAGGTGATAGTGGAATTTGTGGGCCGGAAAGGACCAAACTGTAAGAATATGAAGAGCTAAGAGGGAAATGGAGGCAATGGAAGAAGAAAAAAAGCCTGAGGTGCACAATTTTAAGGGTGGGACAGAGAAGAAGTTTCTAAAATAATGACACAGAGATGGATTAATGAGCCAGGGAGAACTAAGAGAGTAATGCCAGAAACCTGGACGTACTGAATTAAGTGCTGATGACGGTCAGCTGTCTCCAATTCTTCAGACAATGCATCTGGTCAGGAAGCGTTCATTGATGTTCTCTGTGTGGGAGTTTCAGAAGAATGAGTGATCAGGGCAGAAGCCAAAGTGCGACGTATTAAGAGGAGAATAGGAGATGGAAAGTGTGACTGCTGTTTGCCAGTGAAGGGAAAAAGAGAGGATACCATTTTGAAGGTTTTGTAAGGGAGGGAGAAACTTGATTAGAAGGTACCAGAAGAAAAACTCGAGAGTAGAGGGATCAGTTGATGGAGCAGTTTTTCAGAGAATATATGAGAGGACAGGAATCATAACACAAGAGGAAGTGTTCACCTTAGAAAATAGGAAAGATCTGTCTTCATCTGAGGCAGGAGGAAGAGAGGTAAGGTGGGTGCTCTTATTTAAGTCTGGACATGGATGGGAGGGAGTCAAGGATTTCAGGTCTGAAGACCTCTTCGTCTGATTAGGCTGGAAACCAGCATTTTACGTCTTTCATTGTTTACCCATTTCAGTACATTATTAGTCAGTAGTCCAGATTTTCTTGTTACAGTCTTAGAAAAAACGTATTGATTTAATGATGAAAAACACTCAGGTTTGGTAAAGGAAACTTGTTTTCCTTCTGCAGATAGAATTTGGAGTTGTGTACAGCTGTGTGGAAGATAAGATGTACACTGCCAGGAAAGGAAAAGGAGCCTTTTGTAATGGTCAGAAACTACAGGTTTCACAACAAGAAGGTAGGTTTAATCTTCGATTTTTGGTACAATTGATATCGTGTACTCCTATTTGATTGTTTTTAATTTTCCTTACGGAGTTCTCCAAGTGTTAACTGATTCATAAATTGTGTTTGTTTTCTCTTTATTCTTTTATTTCAACTTGTGTTTTGAGTATGGAGTGGATACAGGAAAAGCAAATGCAAGTGAGCAAACACTTCAGGCTCAACATTGTATTGGGTGATGGAGAGAGGAAGATGATAAAGACTGGCTTCCTACCCTAGTGGAGTTCATAGTTTTTTTGTTTAGCCACCGCCTCTCAGATTCTTCATAGAATTCCTCTGATCTGATGTGATGCCTTTGGGATATACTAAATTGGGGAAAAAAGTTCTTTGATGCTGGGAATCACTAAAAATTATACATATTCATTTTTCATGAACTGGATGGTTGGCATTTTAAGTCATCTTTTTCTGTGACAGCTGTCGACCTAAAAGGAAGAATCTCGGGCAAAATTAATATAAGGAGTTTATTTGGGCCAAAGTTGAGGACTGAAACCCTGGACACACTTCCAGCTTGCCTTGGAGGGTGCTCCAGAAAACAAAGGAGAGGCTCAAGTTTTAAAGAAAAAAGGATGAATCAGAAGAGGGGGTGATTACAAAAGTTGTTCTTCAGGAATATTTGTTGGTTTACAGAAATAACGTTGGCTAGTGATTGGCTGTACATTGTTGAACCATAGGGCTCATGGCATGTTTTTGGCTACTTGGCGTCAGTTAGTCTAGAGCCCGCATAGCAAGTGCCTTCAAGACGTAATTATTTAGCTCAAGGGGGAGTGAGACGTGACTGTTGTTATATTTTAAATGCCTCTCTGGGCCTGATAATTTAAAGGGGCTTGAATTCCTCAGATAAAAAGTGTTTTTTTCTTTCTCAAGGCTGATTGACGTTTTGAGTTACCTTTCTTCCATAAACCACATCCAACATTTTCCACAGTTTGCACTTTCAGATTCTTTTAAGTGCAGCAAGAACTTAAAGATACTTGCAAAACAACCTGAGTACAGAATCTTTCTAGACTTTTATATTTTTCCCCTTGATCAAACACTTAATTTGAGAGCAGATTTTTAGTTCATTTCCTTTTTATTGAATTCTAAGACCTCAAGGATTGGATGATACATCTTAATTTTTGAGATGTTAATGTGAGAAAATGTGCATCTTAGCACTGAAGGAATGTGTCAGGTTTCATAGACACAACTTTTTCCTTTTGCATAATCATTCTTTATGTAATATTAAATTAAATTATATAGCTATTAGATATAGGACAACAATTATAATCATGCTGGGAACAAACACAGCTGGTGACCACACATCTCAGCTGGTGGGAGGAGATGAAATGTGGGGAGTGTTGAGTGTGTCCTAAGCTTCAGTCAGGATGTTTCAGAGGGGAATGGAAAGCACTGGATGAGCTCTTGACACGGTAAATGGAAGTCAGATAAGACCTACCGTGTAATCCCATAATTTAAACTTTTTTTAAAATTTCAAATCTATGTATAAATTCTTTGTTGCATTTAATTTCTAAGTTCTACTCCTTTTATATTTAAGATATTTGTTTATTTCCCACTGAAGGCATCATGCATGCAGGCAAATTGATTACATTCTGCACTCTTAGGGCAATGGCCTTAGAAGTTGGACTCTTTGATGCTTATAAAGAAGATCACTTGTGGATAATATATTTATCAGTATTTTGATATTTAAAGGCTTAGAAACAAATTTGATAAAACTAGGGTAAGGGATAAAAATGTCCTATTTTATTCTGAATTACAAGTGTTAATTTTTTCCTAGAATTCTAATTATTAAAATCTAGTGATCATTTAAAACTTTTTTTTTTTATTTTTAGACATTACCAAATCACTCTTGATAACTGAGTTGGGCTCTTCCAGAACACCAGAAATTGTAAGAACTATTCTTGCTAATATGGAAAAACTTTTTTGCATTCCTATTCATGGGTAAGCTCTTTTTATTTCCCACCTAAAGTTTCAAATCATTTAACATTTTGAAGGAATGACTTTTCCTTTAGAAATGAGATTTTTATTAACAGACGTGGGATCAGTAACATGATTCTACTTTTGTAATGTCATTTAGAAAACTTTTTATTTGAAAATAATTTCAAACATAATCAAAAAGTTATTGAAATAAAGTAGTAGAAAGAACAATAGGATGCCCTATACTCAGATTCACCTACCGTGAATAGTTTAGTCTGTTTACTTACCATTATATTATTCTCTGTCGCTTGTGTGTGCTCTCCACTCTTGCTCTTGCTCTCTCTCTGTATATGTGTGTGTGCACACATACATTGTTTCCCCTGAACCATTTTAGACTAACTTAAATATACCATGGCTCTTTAAGAATAAGGATATTCTCTTCTATAACCATGGTACAATTGATTTTATACATATACTTCTGATCTAATCTACCATCCATATTCAGGTTTGTCACTTGATTTAATAATGTCTTTTACAGCATTTTCCTTCCTCCTGTGCAGGATTCAGTCTAGGGGCAGCATTACATTTAGTAGTCATGTCTCCTTAGCCTTCTTTAATCTGGAACATTTCCACGGCCTAAGACATTGTTAACTTCCTTTAAGTTTTTCAATTATTTGCATAGCAGTCTACAAGGTAGACTCTTATAAATAATTTCTGGCTTCCCTTTATTGATAGTTATTTTTCCCTTGTCACTTCTTATTTGTATGTTTGTGCTTTTTTTCTTTGTTCACTTTTTTGGTCTTAAGTTACCTATGGTTTGTCTATTTTGTTTATTTTTTCAAAGAACCAGGATTTTGATTTATTAATTTTACCTACTTCCTCTCTGTACTCTTATTTTCATCCTTATGATTTCTTTTGGTTCACTTTGTTTTCTTTTTTTCCCTTTTTCAGTAGAAAATTTATTTTAATTTGTTGATATTTATTGATATAAATATTTAGGCTATGAATTTTCATCTGATCACTGCTTTCAGTGTATCCCATACATTCTGATATGTATTGTTTTCATTATAATTATTTTTCATAAATTCTGTAATTTCTTTGGATTTCTACTTTTACTTAAGAGTAGAATTCCTAAATTTTTACAAGAAGAGTATCTTATTCTGTTTTCTGTTGCTCATAGCAGAATACCTGGAACTGGGTAAAGAAAAGTAATGTATTTCTTGCAGTGTGGAGGCTGAGAAGTACAAGGTCGAGGGGGAGCATCTGGTGAGGGCCTTCTTGCTGCTGGGGCCTCTGCATAGCCCTGAGGCCGTACAGGGCATCACATGGCGAAGGGGCTGAGTATGCTAGCTCAGGTCTCTATTCCTCTTATAAACCCATCAGTCCCACTCCCTTGATAACCCATTAACCTATTAATCCATGAATGGATTAATCCATTCATGAAGGCACAGCCCTCATGACCCACTTACCTCTTAAAGGTCCCCTATCAATGCTGCTACACTGGGGATTAGCTTTCAGCATGAGTTTTGGAGAGGATGTACATTCAAACCATAGTATCACCCCTGGCCCCCCAAACTCATATTTTACTTACAGATACATTCACTCGATACCCATAGTCCCAAAGTCTTAACTCATTCTAACACCAACTCAAAAATCCAGAGTCCAGAGTCCGATGAAATCAAAACAAGTTATCTATTTCCAAGATGTAATAGTGGTAGACACATAAAACAGGCATTCCTATTCTAAAATGGAGAATTGGCAAAAAGAAAGGACTAGCAGGTCCCAAGCAAGTTTGAAACCCAACAGGACAGACATTAAATCTTAAAGCTGGAGAATAATCTTTTTGCCTCCATGCGGCACCTCTTTGACACTTTGGGGTGGGATTGGGCCCAAAGGCCTCAGGCAGCCCTGTCCCTATGACTTTTCTATGTGTAGCCCATGTGACTATTCATATGGGTTGTAGTCAGGTTCCTGAAGCTTCCCAGGCATACCTTACATGCTGCTGGTGACTTCATAGTTCTGGGGTCCTGGTGGTGGTCCTGCTCCCACGGCTCCACTAGGTGTGGCCCTAGTGGGGACTCTGTGGTGGCCTCACCTCCATGGCTTTACTAGGCATTGCGCTGGTAGGGACTCTCCTCATCAGCTCCAACACCACATTCTTGCTCCACATTGCTGAGATGGGGGCTCTCTGCAGTGGCTCTGGCCCTAGGACAAATTTCTGCCTGGGCGCTTAGGCTTTCAAGGACATTCTTTGAATCTGAGTGGAGTCTGCCAAGCCTCCACAGCTCTTGCTTTCTGCAAACCTGATGAATTAGCATCATATGGATGCTGCCAAGATTTATGACTTGTCACTTCTAGAGCTGTGGCATGAGCCACACCTAGGGTCATTTGAACAGGGCAAGAGAGGCCACAGAGTGGACTGGGTTGCAGAGAGCAGAGTCCTAAAATGGCCTTGGGAAGCCAATTGTGGAGAGTGCCGCAGGCCTGTTGCCTAGAACCATTCTGCCCTCCTGGACCTCTGCACCGGTCATGGGAGGGGCAGTATGGAAGATCACTGAAATGCCTTTGGCGTCTTTCTCTTATTATCTGGAGAAATAACACCTGGCTCCCTTCTATCTGTACTGATCTGTTTGGCAAATGGTTGCTGGGTTACTCCCTTGGTTTCTCTTTTGACTCCTTATGATGCCTCTGGGAGGGAATGGGCCCCCCAGGCCTCAGCAGCCCTTCCCCTATGGCTTTGCTGGGTGCAGCGCACATGGTTGCCGGTATGGGTTGGAGTCCTGTGCCTGAAGCTTTTCCAGAGGTATGTTGCATGCTGCTGGTAACTACACAGTTCTGAGGTCCTGGTGGTGGTCCCACTCCCACGGCTCCACTAGGCATTGCACTGGTGGGAATTCTCTGTGTCAGCTCCAACCCCACATTTTGCCATTGGCTCTGCCCTGGGACAAGTCTCTGTCTGGGCTACCAGGCTTTTGAGGACATCCTTTGAAATCTGAGTAGAAGCTGCCAAGCCTCCATAGTTCTTGCTTTCTGAAAGCTTGCAGAATGAGTATCACATAGATGCTGCCTAGGTTATTACATCTTCTAGAGCTGTGGCATGAGTTACTCCTGGAGTCACTTGACCTTGGCTGGAGTGTCTGTGGAGCAGCTAGGGTGCAAGGAGCACAGTCCAGAGTTTTCCTGGGCAGCCGGCCATGAAGAGTGCCCTGGGCCTGTCCCCTGAAACCATTTTGCCCTCCTAGACCTCTGGGCCCGTGATAGGAGGGGCAGCCTTGAAGATCTCTGAAATCCTTCAGGGTCTTTCTTCCATTGTCTTGAGAAATAGCACCTGGCTCCCTTTTGTCTGTGTTAATCTGTTTAGCAAAGGATTGGTAGGCTAAACTCTTGGTTTTCTCTCCTGGACACACTTTTCACTCTGTATGTGGCCAGGCTGATAGTTTTCTAAATTTTTCTGCTCTGCTTCACTTTGAATCATAAATTCTGTCTTTATATTATTCCTTTACTCTTGAATCTCAATTTAAGTGGCCAAAAGTAACCATGTAGCTACTTTTATATTTTGCTTAGAAATTTCTTCTGCCGGATAACCTTGTTCATCACTCTCAAGTTTGGCCTTCCCAGAAGCCCTCAGGCATAGACACAGTTAAGCCAATTTCTTTGTCAGTTTATAACATGAATGTCCTTTACTTTATTTTCCAGTACTTTGTTCCTCAGTTCCATCTGAGACCTTGGCAGAATGGCCATTGCTGTCTGTATTTCTGTCAGCATTCTGGTCACAACCACTTAACCAGTCTCTGTGGAATTCTAAACTTTCCCTACTTTTCTTATCTTCCAGTCCTTTACCAGAATCTCTATTTGTGTTCCCTTCAAGGAATTTTAGCCTTTTTCTAGGCTGCTCCTCCAAATTCTTTTAGTGTCTTCCAATTACCCAGTTCCAAAGCTGCTTCCACATTTTCAGATATTACTTTTTAGCAATGCCCCCCTCCCGTGATAACCCATTAATCCACTAATCCATGAATGCATGAATGGGTTAATCCATTCATAAGGGCAAACCCCTCAACCCAATCACCTCATAAAGACCCCACCCCTAAATACTGCCACATTGGGGATTAAGTTTCGACATGAGTTTCAGAAGGGACAAACATTCAAACTATAACAGAGGCCTTTTTTAAAAATTTCATTTTTAATCTGTAGTTTTGTTGCATCTCAATAATTCTACTTTATGGGACATACTGATATTTTCTTTATGCCCTAGTCTGTGATCAGTTTTTGTAAAAGTTCCATATGCACTGAAAAAAAAAAGTATGTTCTCTATTTTTAGGGTGTCATGGTCAATATACAGACAAAAGATCTTCCTTATTTTTTTTTTTTTTTTCGTCTATTTGCCCTGTCTCATACTGAGAGTGACATGTTAGATTCTTCTATTATTAGTGTTTTTCTCTGTATTTCTTCTTGCAACCCTTATAGCTTTTATATTATATAGGTGGAAGCTATGTTATTTGATGCCTATTCATAATAGTTATACCTTTATCATATAATTTCACATTATAAAATATTATTTGACTTTTTTATGTGCTTTTGCTTGAAGTCTACTTTGAAATCAAAATTGAAATTTCTGCTTTCTTATTGTTCCTATTTATCTGGTAAATTTTCATCCATCTTTTATTTTTATCCCTTGGAATCACTGCATTGTAAGTGTCTCTTGTATACAACACAGAGTTGAGTTTCACTGTATAAGTTAATTTTAAATCCTTTTTTAAAAATAGGCATGTTAGGCCTATTGATTTATTGATACGGCAGTTTTGTTTGGTCTCAATTCTGTTGTATTATGTTGTAATTACTGTGTGTTTTATATATCAACCTGAAGTAATTGAAAGGATCAGAATCCAGTTTTAAAGAGTTTATTCAAGTGAAAAACTAGACATAGCCATCTGGGAAACAGAGACTGCAGAGAAATGGGGTCAATGCTCTGAAGTTAAAAGTTAATATCTTGCTTATATAGGCAGAAAACAAATAAATTTAGTAGCATTATAACATTTTTTATACAAGGCTGATTGATGAATTACAATAATTTAATTACTCATAGTTTGTTTTCCTTTCAGCTTATTTTCACTTCCTATCCAATTTAAAAGAGTGTATATAACATTCCATCTTAGACAATGTGATAGTCATGAAGTTTTTTTGTGAGAGAAGAAAGAGAGAAGTTAATCTGTAATTAAGATCAGGAGTGAGAAGGGACTCTTTCCTGGTGCTCTTTAGCCAATTACAATATTTCACAAAACAATATAGTTAAGGAAGAAGACTAATCTATAATCAGAGAAACAAAGATTATAGCTTCCTAAGTTATAGCTGCCTGTTAGGTGACTCAGACCTCATAAACACATTCCTTTAAGGCTCAAAATAATTTAAAGTTCTAACACCTTGGATTTTGGATTACTTATTTTCACATATATTATAGTTACTGTGTTTATTTAATAGACTTTCTCTGCTTTTTTAAAAAAATTCTCTTTGTATTTATAAAATGTTAAATTTTATTCTAGCAATTTTCTTTTGAATTAAAACTTTTGTAGTGCCTTTATTATTCTTTTCTTACTTAACCATTCGCTATCTGTAGAAGTTCCAGAATATTTTGGCTTCCACCTCTTGCCAATATAGCAGTCAATGACTTTAGTCTCCTTTTCCCTTTTTCTCTCTCTTTATCCCATTTTTAAAGTTGCATTCTTTCTACTCGGTTAGAGCATGTCATTTCTACAAATTCTTCAACCCATGATCCTACCCTTTGATCTTAGTTCATTTGACTTTATAAAATGCTCACAGTCCTTTCGTACAGTGTTCTACTCACCTCTTAATGGGAAGAAGCTCATACTCCAGTGGATTCCTTGGGGAGGGCATATGTGCACAGTATTCTCTGAGTTTGGGAATATTCCAGTCTGTTTTACTGTGGCCTTGAGACATGAAGGACAGCTTTGCTGGATATAATATCCTTAATGAAAGAACGTATAAATTTCTTGAAAATGCTACTTCACTGTTACCTTTCTTTGTATATCGCTTTTGGGAAATCTGATGCCACTAATTATCTTGGCCTTAACATTATTTCATCTTTTACTTGGAGCTCTTTTTTTCCCCTTAATCTTTGGCTAGTAGTTTTATAAGGATATATCTAGAATTTCTCAGTCTGGGTCAATGTTCTGTTTCAATGTATAGATTCATGTAGTTTTTCTTTCTGGAAAGCTTTCTTGAGATATAATTTTAAATATCAGCGTACTTCTGTTATCATTTTCTTCTTCAGGGATACCAATAG
>RJWJ010047659.1:0-10885 GCA_004363605.1 Indri indri | reverse complement strand
AATAAAAGTAAATTAAAAACTGTTTTTCTGAATCAGAGAATATTTGTGAATTGTGTGTTTTAAAATATTGAGATTAATTATTAAGGATATTTGTGATTAATCTTTTATGAATTATGTATTTTAAAATAATTCCTTGTAAGAGAAAGCCAGGATGTTTGCTTTTTAAATAATAGTAAAAACAAACATAAATATGTTATAACAAATACATTGAAGACAAAATTTTTAAAAAATATCAAGGAATATGGAAGTAGAAAGTATTAAACAGGAAAATTGAAATCAAACCTAATATAATTATTATAGCAATGAAAGCATGTGGTCCAATTTTTTTTTTTCTATTGTACAGAGTCTTAGATTTGATTGTTAAAAAATAGTACAATTCAACAGCATACCATTTGTAAGTTGAAGATCTTATGGCTTGAAGAGTGTTGGTGACCAGAAACAAGGACACAAAGAGAGCCAGAACACCAGGCTCATTGCTGCTCATTGCTGTCCAAGGCAATTGTAGATGTATATACTCCTATTCTTCTAAGGTTTATTCAATTTAGTGTCTGTATCTTTCCTATTTTGGTAAATGGCAGTTAAAATGAAAAGAAATTTGTGATAATAGCAAAACTAATTGAAGAAAACCCATGAAAGTAATTTGAAAAAGGAATATTATTCAAATGTTCTATATTCATTAACCAATTATGATTTTCACATCGATTGCCCTGTCAGACCAAATGCATAATTTCTCAGAGCCTGCACTGTGAGCTCAACTGATTATCCCCAAATCAAGCTGCATGCTTTCAAATTAATACACATCACCAACAATAAAAGTCCTGAAGTCTGAATGAAGTTTGCAATTATACTGATGCATAAGGAAGATTAAAACACAAAAGACTAGTTTTGCTTTGCAGTCCCGACTCCTCTGTTGGTAAAGCCTCCAAGTGAGTAAACTGTATTCTTACTGCTATACAAATTAATGAGGCAGCTGGGAGGGGAGAGGATATGACTTTGAAAAAAGGTAAAATTCCAGGCCAGAGAAATGATCTTGTTAGACTTGAGCTTAGCTAAAGGCTGCTGCTGTATGTGAGAAGCTTTGCTTTTCATGACGCTGCTCATGTCAATCCACAAGAAGGGGAAGAGAGGGCAGAAAAGGTAAAAGGCTAGTCTCTTCGGTTACCTTGTGAACATCCGCCATATTCTTCTGATGCTCCGACTCCCTCCAATATGGCTGTTGGCTGTAAAAGCCAAGAGTGTGTGTCTGTCACTACAGCTGATGCCCACTGTGACAATGCCAGCATCGGTGTCAAAACCCAGAGTCTGACACTTGCAAAACTGAGACTCAGAGTGGTAAATGCTACAGTCCCCAGAGCCATAAGTATTTAGAAGAACTAGAGAGAATGTTGATTTTTCTCACTCAAGCTTACATTTTCTCACTTGAGGACTAGAACCAAAGCTAACATGTCATAAATATACCTCAATTATGTTTGCCTGTAGCCACACTCACCACTTGGCTCAGATTCCAGGGCTGGGACTAGGATAAGACTTTCCCTCATGAAGATTGGCTCAGCCAACAAAACTACCTGCCTGTGCACCTCCTCCAGCAGATATCAGGCATGCCTGGTCAACTTTGATTCTCAGCAAAGAACACAAGGTAGGTTCAAGCCGGGGCCTCTGACGTACAATAACAGAAATATGCAGCAATTTTAAAGTTTAACTCAGGCTGGCGTTTTGTAAATTTTGCAATGTAAATATTCTAAGACCCAGTGGTCTCACTCTCCAGAGTTTGTTTCTTTGACAAACTTCTGCACTCAAATAAAGATGTCAATTGAAGCTGAGGCTGGTATCTCAGCTTCTTAGAATGTTGCCTCTCTACAGATTATTTTTCATTTCCTTAAGCCAGAAATCCTGTAATGATACTAGTCTTTATAAGGATTACCTAAAACACAAATGTTCTTCTGAGGATCAATATTTGAGATGAGTAGAATTCCTATTTCTATCAAAATAAATTCATTGTTTACTTCTACTTCAAGTGCTGGTCAATTCTGTAATTTCATTTCCAAATGCTTCTAGTGATCTGCGGACCATGTTCAGGCATTTACTATAGTGATCAAACTGTAGGCTGTTATCTGAGGTGGAGTGATAGCTCTCCTAACTTCTAAAGTGAGCATCCATGCATATAACTATGGTGAGGTTCCCCCAAGCATAGTCTTGACTACCTTTCTTTTAACAGTAGGCAATAAATACGGGGGGTAGAAATCATTTCCTGAGTTAGAGATAGAGACACCTATTTCTGTTGTTTATAAAAATTCATGTATCTAGAGTCAATGGGAGACTCATAGCTAGAAAACATAACATTTTTAAGAGTAATGGAAATTTATGGATTTAAAGGAAATGAAAAACAACGCTTTAAATGTAATAAACAGTTGAGATCTTTTTCACAGCTTGATGTCTAGCTGGGGCAAGTCGAAGAGTGGCAAGAACTATTCATTGCCTTGAGGTTATCAGTCAGTAGAAATCTCCCGTGATGAACAAGATTTTGAAAATAAATGCATGCATGGAGTGGTTAATCTGTGTGTTTTTGGACAGCTCACTTACAGAGGAGGTCTGCTAAATAAGCTAAGGGTCTTTGAGCCTCTTCAACCTTGTGGCTTCTCATTCTGGACACAGTGACAGCTTCTTGGGAACTGCCTCTTGCCCTCTGTCACTTACAGTCTTTTCCATGGAGTATCATAGAGACAGTTTTGGGTCACAGATTGCAAAGTAGTCTTAAACTAAGGTGCAGTCTTCCAGATTTTATAACTTTCTTTAAATGCCCTTCTCTGCATTTTGTTTTCCATTTCCTCCTCCTCCACCTCTCCAGCCAATTTAGCAGCAGCTGCTTCCTTGGTCACCCAGCTATACTATCTTTCTCTTGAAAAGTGTCCTGCTCTGGAAATTCTTGGAAAGGAATTTACTTCCACTTTACAAAACTCATATTTTTCTTATTAGATCCCAAGACTTAGGTTGACAAATTTTGATGAATTAATGATTCCACAGGCAAATATAATTGTATATTAGTATGCACCTATACTAGGCCATGCCATTTATGTTTCAGATGAAGATTTTTTTGAAATAATAACTTGAAATAAAATAGCGTTGGGAATTTAAGGCAACAAAATGGGCATGGGAATTATTTTTGCATTGAGGCAGGTCTTAGTGGAGCTCTTGGAATCAGCCAAGCAGGAAAAATTTGCTTTACTAAGAGTGGTCTCTACCTACTTTAAACTTGATCCGTAACTACCTGAATCGGATATCCAGAAATCTGTTATGCCATTAGAAGCATTTACATTCCTGTAAATGTTCCAGCATTTCTGTAAATGTTGGAGTTAAAGAAAATATAATGCTTTGTACCAAGGCCTTTTCAGATTTCAACTTAATTTCTACTTATTTTATATGTAATTTAGAAGATGCCTTTTCCTATCCAACAATCACACCGCCATATAATATAAAAGTTCTATCAGCCTGTATCAGATCCTGTAGCTTCCTGTTATAGCAACAGAACATTTTTAACATCACATGACTCAGTCACTCAGTTGAGATGACGTCACACAGAGGGCAATCCTCAGGGTCTCACGGTGACTGTCAGTTTCCTCTTCTACCAACTGCAGCCACAAGATGGCAATGTGACAATTTAAATACAATCAAAAGTTAAAAAGCTTTGTTGTATTTAGTTGAGAGGATTTTAAAGTTAGTGAAATCCACTCTAAGCAAATGCTTTACCTGAACTGAGAACTATATCCCGCAATGTATTAATGTTTGTTCTGTGGTTCGGGAGATGGGTGACTTCCAATCAGAGTGGCTGGGACAAATTATGATTCTATAACCGCACACCCTGCCTCCTCCTTTTCTCCTCTAAAGTGCTCCAATATAATGGGTGATGCAAGTCCGTGGATTCTGCCTTGACACAGTAATGAGAAGATTTTGAATGACATTGACTGGCACTGGAGGATAATGGCAGACGCTTTGATTTTATTTGTCTTCCTGTGAGATGCAGACAGACTGAGCAAATGCCCACTAAGGAGCTAGCTTTTGTAGGGCAATAAATCCTATCCTTTTACAGCTAAGTCATTTAACAATTCCTCCAAAGTTCATTGTTTTTCTTGGTTAGTGAATGCATGATTAGCTTTACTTTATGAAAAATTTATTTTTCAGGTCCTTGAATCTGTGTTGCAGAATATAGAAGGATTCATTATAGAGAAATGTTTAACTTATTTTAGGAGCACACAGTTTGAAATATGCAGGTATATGTTTACTTTTTAATAAGTCTAGGGCATAAGTTTCCTTTCTTATGACTTAGAATTAAAAAAATATATAAAAACAATCTACTGCATGAAAGGTTGTGAAGATTAAAGAACTAATTTATGCAAAACCCTTGGTATAGTCCTTGACACATAGACATCAAACATCAAATGTTAATTATTATAATGTTATTATTTCTGTCATCATGTCCCCAGTTAATGTCACATTGACACTTGTCCATGGGAACCAGCCTAGCTCTCTCACAAAGCCACAAATAAAATTTTTACCCAATTATCTGTTTTGGAAATGCAAAGACTATAATGTTAATAACTAATTCATGTTGACTAAAACTTTAAAGTTTTACATGTATATAAAACATATGCTTTAAAGTTTAATTCTCACAATACTATGAAGTGAGATATATGTATTTATAATATAATGTCAATAATATTTATATTATATCCATATATATGAGAACAATGAGAATTTTTGTTTCCTTTTTTTAATTTCTATCTCTATATTGATATCTATTTGATGAGACATTATTATACCTTTCATCACTTTTTAAGGTATGGTTTTCTTTAGTTTATTGAACATATTTATAATGGCTATTTTGAATTTTTTAAAAAATATAACATCTGGGACCCTATCATGGGCAATTTCTCTTACCTGCTGTCTTTCCTATGTATGGGCCACACATTCCTGTTTCTTTACCTATCTCATAATTTTTTGTTGAAAACTGGATGTAGGAACACCGAAAACCAATCTACCCATCTTCAGGTCTTGTTTTTATTATCATTTGCTTATTATTTGTTTTGTGACTTAAATGGACCATTTTACTGAAGTCCATTTCCCCCAGAGTTTGAGGCCTCTGAGGTAATACTCAGAGGTACAGCTTTGGGCATGTACACAGTCACCCTGGGATGACAGTGGTTTTAGCAAGGTTCTATTTGACTTTAGCTTTTTCTCTCAAAAGCTATCTGCCTTTGTTGGTATCATATCCAGATGTTAGCCTCCACTGATTGACAGTTCATTGCTCTATGTTTTTCACAATGCCCTGGACATAAATTGCTCCACAGTCATTTGGGCTCCTTGACTGGGGTGGTTTTTTAAGGTTGTTATGTGTTTTTGCAGTGTGGTATGACCTTAGGAGGTCTCTTCTTAGGTGTCTCTTTACCTGATTCTTTATGCGCTTTCTGTAGTTTCGCTTGTTTTCATGGAGTTACCAGTCTCCTCTTAATTGCTTTCCACACAAATCTCCATTGTTTTTGAAAGTACCTTAGGTGTGAACTTTCTCATGCTGTGTTTCAAATAAAGTAAGTTCCTTTGGGGAGAGCTTTGCAGTGCTCTAGGTAGCAAAATGTTTAAGGCACCTCTCCAGAGCTGGGGACAGAAGTATAGCACTGCTTTATGAGCACAGTACTGGGCAGGGCTGATAGCCTCTGTGTTCTTGCCTTTCCTCTGCCATACAGAACCTCCACTTTGTGAGCGAGCCGGTATGAGGGCATTTAGGGCCCCAGTATTTTTATCCTACTGTCATGGACCATATGTTTATGTACCCCAGCTCCCACCAAATCAGATGTTGAAATTTTAACTCCCAGCGTGATGGTATTAGGAGGTGGTGCCTTTGGGAAATGACTAGGTCATGAATGTAGAGCCCCCATGAATGGGATTAATGCCTTATAAAAGGCACCCTAGAGAGCCCTCTCAACTCTTTCTGCCATGTGAGGACATGGCGGGGGATGACCTTCTATGAACTGGGAAGTGGGCTCACCAGACACCAAATCTACCGGTGCTTTTATCTGAACTTCCCAACCTTCGGAACCACAAGGAGTAAATGTTCATTCTATTAGCCACCCAGTCTGTGGTAGTTTTCTTATAGCAGCCCAAACAAACTATGACACCTGCCATTCCTGGGGTAGACTTTCTGCTGTATGAGTGGGGCCTGGGTGAAAAAAGAATCTCTGACCCATAGGCTATAAGCACAGGGACTATGTGCATGCCCAATACAGCTGCTCTGCAACTTAGAGCTGAGGCGGCAAGAAATGTTTATGGCCTGCCTATTCCTGTGAGATACTATATTCCTTGACCGGGAGCTGAGGGGAGCAAGATCCCCATCTTCTTGGCCACATCCATCTTGAATTGAGCTTCTGTTGCACTGAGCTGAAGTGGGGAAGTTGGAGGGTAATGGCACTCAAGTGCCATAGATTCTTAGAGTCCTTGCCAGCATTCAGTAGGTTTTCTTAGAGAAATGTTTCTTCTTTTGCAGTACACCCTTAGGAAAATTGCTAGACCTTAAACCGCTGTTTTTACATAATTTTAACCAATTATGATTGCTTTGCTGGGGAACGTGTCCCCAGAGCTGCTCACACTGCCATTCTGGAAATTCACCTCCTCTAGTAAGTAAGCATTTACTGAATGCCATCTAGGAAGAAACATTTAAGCACTATCTCATTTGATCCTCACAAATACCCTGTAGTGGGATACTATCACTAATCTTAATCTCTAGAGACCAGAAGTCTAAAATCAGTATTATTGGGTCAAATCTCAGGGCTGTGTCCACTCTGGAGTAAGTGGAAAAAATCCTTTCTTTGCTTCCTCCAGCTTCTGATGGCCAACAACATTCTTGCCTTGTGGCCACATCACTCCAATCTCTGCCTCCATGACCACATTGCCTCTTCCTCTTCTGTCTATATGGAATCCACTTCTTCCCTCTTATAAAGACACTTGTGATTGCATTTAGGGCCCATCCATATAATCCAGGATAATTATTCAATATTAAGATCTTTAATTTAATTTTATCTGCAAAGACTCTTTTTCTTTTCAAGGTAATATTTATATTTACAAGTTCCAGGAACTAGAGAGCCCTAATCTGACAAAATTGGTGTTTTTATAAGAAGAGTAAGACACAACAGAGTGCTCTCTCTCTGTGGTGCATGCACAGAGGAAATGCCATGTGAAAACACAGAGAGAAGGTGACTGTCTGAAAGCCAGAAGGAGAAGCCTTATCATAAACCAACCCTGACATACCTTGATCTTGGACTGCTAGCCTTCGCAACAGTGAGAAAATAAGTTTCTGTTGTCTAAGCCACCCAGTCTGTGGTATTCTGTTATAGCAGCCAGCTAATGTTTGAATGTGTCCCCCAAAATTCATATGTTAGAAACAATCCCCAGTGCAACACTGTTGAGAGGTGGGAACTGTAAGAGGGGATTAGGTCATGAGGGCCTCTTGAGCTTGGACTTCCCAGCCTACAGAGCCATGAGCAAGCACACTTCTGTTCTCTATAAATTACCCTGTCTCAGGTATTCTGTTGCAGCAGCAAAAAGACGCAGCCCAAGCAGACTAATACATTCCTGTTGCCCAATTTTTATTGTAAATGAACAGTTACAACAACTCCAGGCTGTGAACGGCATGTGGACTTGGCCCCAGTTTCCTCTGGTATCAGAGTTGGGATCATGCCACCAAATAAGTCCCTGAGACCAGCAGAAGTTGTAGCTGAGAAGCAGGAGAACCCAGCATTGGTAGGGGAGGAATGTGAAAATCACTGTCAGGGATAGACCAAGCAGCAGTCTCTATATACTAACCTTCCTCTTTTACATTTCTCCCAGAAAGTGAGGCTTACTAAATTCCAGAAGAGGCTGTTCCCTGAACATATTGCAGAAGTGGATCTCAGTGGCAGTAAGGAGTCTGTATGAATAGGAATGTGAGCCTCCCAGATATCCCTCGGGAAAGAACTTGTTGCCTCAGGTGCTGCAACAAATCGTCTTCAGCTGTCTGCTTGTCGACTGATTGTCTCCACTGCACAGCTGTTTCAGCTAAAGGCGTGCCCTTCAGAGTCAGTTCAAATCCAGTGACTGATGGAGGCAGAGATATAAAGGTCCATTTGTTTTGTCACAAAGTAGGACAAAGGGTCATTTTAGCTCTGGGTGATTCCTGGGGTCTGGTGAGGTTGTCAGATCTGCACTGCAGTTGACCACTTTCTCTGCGATTCTGCTTTCTTCCCTCTCCAGCCACATGTGTTAATCCTAAAGGTGCTTCTCTATAAACATCTTGTACTATAAACCCTGTCTGGAGGCTGCTTTTCAGAGACCCTAGTCTGTAACATTCACTAACACTTGGGGTGATCTGATTAGAATCAGGAAAATGTAAAACCTCTAATTTTCATTTAGGGTCCTAGGCACCAATTTCATGGCAAAATGCCAAGTCACACTCGATATGCTGTTGCATTCAATGATTGACTTATGGCTTAAGTTCATGTAAATTTGTTTGTAATCAACAGTCCTAAATGTACCTAATAGCTGAAGAGCTGATACATGAAAATGTGTGCATATCTTTTATTATAGTCTGCAGTGACAGGACCTTATCACTTTGATGCCTCCTTTCCTTAGAAGGCTATAAATGTTGAAGGCAGATGGGAAAAGGCTAGTATAATAGAGCTGAGAAATATTGAATTTTCCTTCCATGGATGATATATAACCAGGTATAATCTTGTAATCACCATGCTAAAATTGTGTCAAAGCAATAGCCATTGTAATTGATATTAAAGGGGACCAAGAACAAAAAAAATGGGACAAGTCATGTGTGATCTGTTTATTTTGAGATTAGATATCCATCCTGAGTAGACAGCCTATAATTCTGTAATTATATTCTGCAAGCTATATGAAACACCAATAAAAACAATAAAACATGGTGTTCAGTATGCGCGTCATGATAAGAACAACACAGTAAGTGCATCTTGGTTTATTGATTAATTTTTTCTGAACAGTTCCTTTAATGTGATATTTCTTTGGTGTATCAAATATGTTTATTCCATTGAGTTTCTTCTTGGATTAGTGGTGTTCCTCCACTGATGCTGGTTCTCATAAAAAGAGAGAGAGAGAGAGAAAAAAAGAAAATAGTAAAAATATTTCAATCAGTGAAAAAATTTATGTTACAAATGTTACAAAATTTATGTTATAAAATTTTATGTTACAAATGCATCACTAAATAATAAATTTAAATAATTAAAAGATACTTTCACTTTTAGTTTTATTATAGTAATGTATGTGGACCATGGAATTTTATAATCTAAAACACACTTTAAAATTAAGCCCTTTGAAAATTGCTAAGAGAGCAGATTTTAAAAGTTCTCACTACAAAAGAAGGATATGTGAGGTAATAGATTTGTTATTAATAATTAGTTTGATTTAATCATTCTACAATGTATACATATGTCATACCATCATGTTGTATGCATGTATTTGTCAATTAAAAATAAATAAATTAAAAAATTATTCCCTTTTACTTCCTTATCATACATACTTTATGTCTATGGCCTACACTTCAAAATCTCTAAATGTATCATTACCTCTCTTATTCTCTAGCATATGTACTTTTTTTTAAATCATTTTCTAAGTTTTAAAAAGTGATTAAATCAAATTTCAGGGGACATTTGCTGTTTCACATAGTGGTTTTATATCCTTACCTTAGCATTAGTCTCTATTCTATTGATAATGACATTTGATTTTTTTTTTAGAGACTTATGCTTTCTCCATTGTCAAAATGTTAGTGAGAGTACATATCCAGATGCCCTGCACATGATTAATGGGCAGAGAAAAGAAAAAAAGTAACAGGAGTTCATATGTTCCAGTGTTGGTGGCTTGTATGTGCCCTGACAACTTTATAATAAATTCCCTTTTCAATCATGTTATCCAGTCACGTTATGTTGATGGCAATAAAAACAAAATCTCTGACTGATTCAAAACTTTAAGAGTACATAAAAATATCAAATGTCAGATTTCTATGGGGAATATAAAATAGGAAACTGTTACATCTAAAGTGTCGTAAAGACAAAGAATTTTGAACTTTGTCCTTTCATAACTATATTACACATTTTCCTCCTTGATCGTTTAATCTACTTTTAGAATATTTTCTCTTTATAAGATTCTAGAATGTATTTGACCCAAGAACATCTTTTCACTCTACTGAAAGTTCTTTATTTTAGAGGGAATATTGCAGATTATTGTCAGAATGAAGGTTCTTTAGGATATTCAGGTTATCGGGATTGAGGAATAGGATTTGAATCAAGTAGCAATTATGTTCATATTGATCTTCTTATTTATTTATTTATTTTGTCATTCATTGGACAAGTATTTATGGCGAACTTTATGTATGCCAAGCATATATTAGATATTGACAGGAGATGGTGAAATAAACAGTAAATTTAAATTTAGGATGAGAAATGCTCTGAGAAATGGAAGCATGGTGTACTGTGGGAGCTCAGGAGCCTCCTGAAAGGGCTGTAGAATGAATTGTTTGGCCATTGAATAAAATGTTACTTGTTTTGGGATTTGAAGAATGTATAGTAAGTATTCAAGTAAAGATGAGGGGAAGAGTTCTTCTTTGAATGTTTGGTAAAACTCTGCGGTGTAGCCATCTGGTCCAGGACTTTTATGTTTTGGGAGGTTTTTGATTGCTGATCCTATTTCTGAGCTTGAGATTGGTCTATTCAGATATTCTGTTACCTCTTGGGTGAACTTTGGGAGGTTGTATGTTTCCAGGAATTCGTCCATCTCCTCCTCATTGTATTGTTTTTGGGCATATAGGTTTTTGTAGTAATCAAAAATAATGTTTTGTATTTCC
>RJWJ010047658.1:0-10877 GCA_004363605.1 Indri indri | reverse complement strand
AGATATATATGAAAATTTACTGAAGGACATAAAACCAAGACTTTACTTAAAAAAATGTATTCCATGATCTTGAATGGGCAGACTTAGTATTACAATGCAATCCCCACCATAATTTTAAATTTAAAAAATATGAAAGAAAACATTAATTTTAAAATCCATCTGGAAGAGTACATATCTAACATTGCAAACTGATTTTTTTGGAAAATGATGAGAAATGTATGTATTTTGCTGAATTAAAGGGGAGGAAACACATTATTAGATAGTAAAATATGCCACAAATATAAGCAAAATAACATTAAAATGTCACATTGTAGATGCTATGATTAATATGCTATTAAAAGAGCAATGTGTAGGTACAGATAAGTAGAAGAGTTTGAATCTGGAGGATAAGTCTGTATTCAGTGGTAATGTGATAATTATTTATTTGGAAGCAGACAAAATTAGGGCTCTAACTCGTACCATGTTAGAAATATATTCCAAATGGATTCATATATATAAACATAAAAAAGCAAAATTATTGCATCATTAAAAGAAAACACGAGAAAATATATTCATTACCTTGGGATGGGGAAAGCCTTCCTAAGCAGTAACATAAAACTCAGAAGTCATAAAGGAAGAAAATGGACAGATTTAACTAAATTTTTTAAATAAAAACTTCTACATACTAAAAGACATCAAAAAAAATAAAAGATAACAGATTCTTGGAGAAAATGTTTGATGGTTAAAGAGTTCATATTTTTAATACACAAAGAGCCCTTAGAAATCAGTGAGGAAAAGACAATCCAATTAAAAAAATGGGAAAATTGTGTAAGGATAGCCAATTCCAAAATTATGACCCCAAATGGTGTTTCTATTTCCCAATTTTGTGAAAGGATATTGAACATTACTAATAATTACAGAACTAGAAATTAAAATTAGAAGCAAATATTTTACTGATCAGAGTAGCAAAAAATGAAAAGATCGGCTGGGCATGGTGGCTCACGCCTGTAATCCTAGCACTCTGGGAGGCCGAGGCGGGCAGATTGTTTGAGCTCAGGAGTTCGAGACCAGCCTGAGCAAGAGCGAGACCCCGTCTCTACTAAAAATAGAAAGAAATTAATCGGACAAGTAAAAATATATAGAAAAAAATTAGCCAGGCATGGTGGCGCGTACCTGTAGTCCCAGCAACTTGGGAGGCTGAGGCAGAAGGATTACTTGAGCCCAGGAGTTTGAGGTTGCTGTGAGAGAGGCTGACGCCACGCCACTCACTCTAGCCAGGGCAACAAAAGTGAGACTCTATCTCAAAAAAAACAGAAAAGAAAAGAAAAGATCAATTTCATCTAATGTCACTCAAGCTATAAGCACACAGCCATTTATTATGTCAGTGAGAATATAAAGTAATATCACACATTGGATGTATTTTGGCAGTAGCTATTAAAATAATAGGCAGTTTAAATCACAAACTACATATGCCCTTAAATGAGAGAATTTGGGGTTACTTAAACACAAATACATACTATATACAGTTAAATTACAAGCATATAATATCATTTTATATCATTAGCTTGACACAGGCTTAAAGTATTTTTTTATTTCTTCCAAACCTTTTCTGTTTTACTCTCTTTTGATTCAGTAGTTCCTATCCTAGCTCCCAACAACAGGGAGCTTTTTGCGTTACTTCATCACCCAAATCCAAGTGAGCTCCCTAGGTCCCTGAATAAGTCATATTTTCTACTTAGAACCAAGATCCTCATTATCTCCTTCAGTTAAAAATTGTACTCATAAAAGGCACAGAAACCGTGTCTGAACTGGAATTCCCTGATCAACTCATGGAAATCCTTTTTGCTTTCTTCTCTTTAGCCTTTGAACTCAGTCTTTGAGCATTTAAAAATTATTTACAGTGTATGACCTGCTCGAGTAATATATCTTTGCCATAGAAAAACATACAAAGTAAAAGAAGAAAGCAATTGCTTACAAGCCTAGCACACAAGGGTCAGGGTTATGAGTACTTTGATATATAAATTTCCAGACTTTTTTCTGTGTATATGTTTGTGTGTGACTGTGTTTAAAAATATATATATATTATATTACACATGCTCTTTTATGATTTGCTGTTTTTACTCAACCATTTGTTTTGAACACCTTTATGTAAATATACATCTACATAATCATTCTTCATTTAGCCTTTAATCTTGACCGACGTGTTTAGCCTCATACAATCTCAGAGTTGAAAGGGACCTTAGAGGTCATATTATTTAATCTGCTTATCTTATATTTGAGAAGGAAAGCCAAGAGGGGCAGAATGGCTTTTTCAGCACCACGAGGTTAGCGAAAGAGCCAAAATCAAAACTGACAACTCCCGGTACCTTGTCGAACTCTCCTTCCGCAACTCCACAGACTCATCCTCTTCCCTCCCAGCTCTCTTCTCCCTTTTATTTTCTGAAGCTCTCATATGTCCCAACTCAGTCCCACAGGGGATGTCGACCTCCCTTCGAGCTCACATCCTTTATCTCCTGACTCAGGAAGGTGTATCTTTTGCCTTCACCTGTGGTCTAATATTTCTTTTCTTGTACATTAAAATGAGCATCTCTACAACTTAAACTTTCTTTCCTTGAGCTCCTCCTGCCGGTCAGAAAGGACTCCCAAATCCCTGATAACAGAGAGGATGAGCCAGGGGAGGGATCTCTCCCGGGAACAAATAGGGTTGCGATGAGACGGAAATGAGCAGAGAGCGTGTCCCCAGATCCCACGTGTGCAGGTGTGAAGATGTCGGTGCGGGTGTAGACAGTTGCACTCAGGGCGTGCTGTTCACATATCTGGCCCTCACAGCTGGCACTCCTGTGCTTTCTCTCAGGAGACTGTGGCCCTCCCGGGAACCCGCCTCATGGCTATTTCGAAGGAAATGATTTCACTAGAGGAGCTACCGTTACTTATTACTGTGAAGAGGGGTGAGTGCACACCGCCTTTCAAATGCGAGATCTTCCCCCTCGGCAGCATCCTTTTTGGGAACGACCCAGTCTGCCCACCTGAGTCCCTGGATTTCCTACTGTTTCAGGATGCTGAGCTCATTCTGAGTTTGAGAGCTGCTGTAATCCACTGCTAGCTCTCCCCAATCCCTGGAAAACAGGCTTATCCTGTTAAAGGATCCTATTTATCCTAACGAAAGTGTCACTTTCAGTTATTGAAAATATATGTGTTTCTGAAGAAACAGAACAACAACAAAACACCCAAAAACATTTAAAAAAATACGGAGGTGCAGAGTATAAACACTTAAACATCCTAATTAAAGTCTAACCTTAATTTAGACTGCCTGGCCACCCACCTGACAGAGCTTCTAGCCTTTTCTTTCCCTGGCCTCAATCTTATTAACTCAGAGTCACGTGGCCTCCCTGGAGTTTCAATCTCATTATACACCTCCAACCGACTTTGCAATCAATGCTCATGTTTTTCTGATTAAAAACTCCTGCTCTTTTTTAGTGCATTCACTAAGATTTATTTGAGGGGAGTTTCTAACTTTCTACTCCTTTTTAGAGTTTAGCCAACAGATGCCTTCTTAGATTATTGAATGATAACGTGCTTTTTCCCTCACTCTCCCCACCAAAAAGCTGTGTGCATAAACACACTGAGTCAGACTTTCTCACTTTGTTTTATGAGTTGACTCATCACTTGCATCCTCCCTACCCTCTGAAAGAGTGTTTTTACTTTATATTTTTCACACATCGTTGCCAGATGTATTGGTTTACGGGGTATGTTTTTGATACCTTCGATGAATTAATTGAGATGTTTTACGCAAGGAAAGACTTAAGCCAGTATCATTGCTGCTGTGCTCTCCATCTCTGCTTACCATTCGAGGGTGTGCAGGCTGACAGTTGGTGACCCCATCGCCTGCAGGACCAAGGGGGCGGAGGGCCACCGGCTCACGAGCCCCTCTGTGTCCTCTCTCCCTCCCTTCCTTGCGCAGAATCAATTGGATGAGTATTCTGTGGTCTTTTTTTTCTATTAATAATGTCTGTTCAGGTACCGCTTAGTGGGCATGCAAGACCAGCATTGCGTCGACGGGGAGTGGAGCGGTGCACTTCCATCCTGCGAAGCTCCCAAACCAGTTCCACGGACTGCGTTCGAGAAGGCGCTTGTAAGCAGGAGGCTCACGTCTCTCCTATTAACAGCCATATCTCTGGGGCCTGGTGTCGCTGCTGGCACATGCTCCATAAATTCCTGTTCAGTGTGGGGTGTTTTTGAATGAGTTGGCCTTGGCCTGATTATAGAAGGGGAAGGCGCTCATAAACTACTAACTGGCATTTTTATACATGGAAGTTCCTGTTCGCCACCATTATCACAAATGCCTCATAAGACGCTGTTGGCAGGAGTTGTCGTCTCTTGTGCCATCCAGAGCAAAGTACACAAACTCGATGCCTGTGATTTGGAAGTACTGCTCTGAAACTCTTCTGGGCTCCAAAAAACACTGACCAGATCCGTTTTCACTGAGACTCTTCTTTCAGTTCATATTACTAGGGTAATATTAATAAGTATGCTTAAGCCAGAAAATGTAAATGATTCATCATGTTGAAGACCTAGATCTTTCCTTAAGCTGGCCTGGGTCTGAGCCCCCAGTCAGGGACCTAACTGCTGCTCGCTGGCTTCAGAGTATATAGCAGGGTCTCAGCCCGTACGTTGTAACTTAATTTTTTTTTTTTCTTCAGCTTGCCTTTCAGGAGAGTAAGGACCTTTGCCAAGCCACAGAGAACTTCATGCAACGATTAAAGGAATGTAACTTGACAATAGAAGAACTAAAATATTCTCTGGAAGGGAAGAAAGCTGAGTTGAAGGAAAAAAATGTAACATTGTAGCTGAACAGATTGGTAATAGTAATACATCTATGAATAAATTTTCCTCTTGGTCCTGAAATTGGTTTCAGATTTGTCTCTCATTGGGCTGAAATCCAAGTTCATAGTAACCAACTGCAGTTGTATAATGCACTATGTGTGTCTGTGCGTGTGTGGATTGTTATTCTTGGAATGTGAAAAAACCAAGAGTGGTGGTTGTCTGTTTAAGACAAGAGTTAGTAACATATTAATGAGGAGTGGAGGGTTTAATTTCCTGTCTGTAAGGAGAATGGGGAAGCTTGGATCTTGGCTAAAATGCACATCACATTTTGATAGGAGATACGGATTATGAAGCAGAAATTAACTAAAATTTATGAAGCAAAAATTAGCCTCCCATTTTGGGAAAATAGGCTCAAAATAGCTACATCCTTAAAATGACCCACTGAGACAGAAGTTGAGTTGTTTCCATTGAGTTTTACTTCATATGTGCCCATGAGTGTTGAACAATTAGTTTCAATTTAATAGTGGCTACATGTGTTTGTTTTTCCATTCTTGCCATATTTCACTTAGAAGAATGGTCTCCAGTTCCATCCAAGTTGTTACAAAAGGTATTAGTTCACCTTTTTATGGCTAAGTAGAACTCCATGGTATACATATAACACATTTTATTAATCCACTCATGTATTAGTGGGCACTTGGGTTGATTCCACATCTTTGTGATTGTGAATTGTGCTGCTATAAACATTTAAGTGCAAGTGTCTTTTTGACAAAATGACTTTTTTCCTTTGGGTAAATCCCCAGTAGTGGGATGGCTGGATCAACTGGTAGGTCTAACTTTAGTTCTTTGATGTATCTCCATACTACTTTCTGTTAGGTTTGTTCCAGGTGGGAACCCGAAAAGTACATATAGGACAGAATGCGTTTAATGCAGAAACTTAGGCTTGTAAAACAATAGCTGCAGGAGTCTGGAGAGTTCGGATGTTGCAAATCTAACAGACAGCTACAGCCAATATTCCTTCCCCACCCCTCTGCCCCCGCGACAGGTATGAAGTTTATCCCTCCCTCTCTCTCCTGATAAGAATGATGTGGGAGCTGAAGGATGGATGTGACTGGGGCAGGAGTCGTAGGAGCTGGTTGTTTGAAAAAGAATTAATTACAAGCAGCTGTTCTGGCCCACTTACTCCCCCTGGAGAAACCCTCTATAAAACCCAAGGCTCTCCCCTTTTTTCTCGTAGATGTTTTTTTGCCTCCACCCATCTGCACCCAGATGCTAGAAATAAACAGCATTTTGCTACACATGAGGTTTCATATGTCTCTCTCTCAGCTCTGGACCTAACACTTTCTGTAGAGGTTGTACTAGTTTGCAGTCCCACCAGCAGTGTGTAAGTGTTCCTTTCTCTCCACATCCATGCCGGCATCTGTTGTTTTGGGACTTTTTGATAAAAGCCATTCTCTCTGGAGTTAGGTGATATTTCATTGTGGTTTTGATTTTCATTTCACCGATGATTAGTGATGTTGAGAACTTTTTCATATGATTGTTGGCCATTTGTCTATCTTCTTTTGAAAAGCTTCTGTTCATATCTTCTACCCACTTTTTAATGTTTGTTTGATTTTTTTCTTGCTGATTTGTTTGAGTTCTTTATAGATTGTGGTTATCAGCCCTTTATCAGATGTATAGCATGCAAATATTTTCTCCCATTCTGCAGGTTGTCTATTTACTCTTTGGATTGTTTCCTTGGCTGTACAGAAGCTTTTTAACCCCAAAGACTCTGCCAAGAGACTCCTGGAATTGATAATAAATTCAGCAAAGTCTCAGGTTACAAAATCAATGTACCCAAATCAGTAGCATTCCTATACACCAGTAACAGTCAAGCTGAGAATCAAATCAAAGACTCAATACCTTCCACAATAGCAACAAAGAAAATAAACTACTTAGAAATATATTTAAGCAAGGAGGGGAAAGACCTCTACAGGCAGAACTATGAAACACTGAGAAAGGAAATAGCAGAGGATGTAAACAAATGGAAAAATATATCATGCTCATGGATAGGCAGAACCAACATTGTTAAAATGCTTATACCACCTAAAGTGATTTAAAGATTCAATGCAATCCCCCTGAAAATGCCAACATTATTTTTTGCAGTTCTAGAAAAAATAGTTCTTACGCTTTGTATGGAACCAGAAAAGACCCCAAATAGCCAAAACAACCTTAAGCAAAAAGAACAATTCAGGAGGCATCACCTCACCAGAGTTCAAGCTATACTACAAGGCTATAGTAACCAAAACAGCATGGTACTGGCACAAAAACAGAGACATAGACTTACGGATCAGAACAGAGAACCCAGATACAAAACCACCCTCCTATTGCCATCTGATCTTTGACAAAGCTGACAAAAACATACACTGGGGAGAAGAAATCCCTTTCAATAAATGGTGCTGTGAAAATTAGCCATATGTAGGAGATTGAAACTAGATCCACACCTCTCACCTCTCACAAAAATTAATTCATGTTGGATAACAGACTTATACCTAAGACATGAAACTATAAGAATTCTAGAAGAAAATGTTGGAAAAACTCTTATAGACATTGGCCTAGGCAAAGAAGTTATGAAGAAGACCCAAAAGCAATCATAACAACAACAAAAATTAACAAATGGGACTTGATTGAATTAAAAGAATTGCTTTTTAATGGCAATCTCTTGAGCACACAAATCTTAAGCTTTAGGATTAATAGCTTAATCGGATGATGTTAAGGATTGGGATCTTCCTAGATCTATGTGGAAACAAACATGGCTGGCTCTTCATTGCATTTTTCTGAGAAGCACTCAATAACAGACCAACTTCTGGAGGTGCCTGATACATAGTAGCAGTGAAGGTGGTAGTAGTTAACATTTGTTGAGCTTTGAGTATGTTCCAGGCAACTCAGCACATAACAGGAACTCAACACGTTTGATAAATTCCCTACCTTTTGCAATTCTTTGGGGTGAGATGGAGACCAGCACAGGGCAAGACCCCTCAGTCCCTGAACCCCATGAAAGCCTATTGGATCTAGCGTCATGGAAAGGGGATCATTTTTGTGGAGGGTGTCTGAACTCTGCAGTATCCAAGTTTTCCAGGCTAGCTGGATTGTATCTTACCTAACTCTCTTGTGTTTACAAAGAGAAAAACAAAAAGAATTCTGGCATCAAATCCAAATTACCTCTTCACTTAGGGGAAATGGTTGGCAGAAGAGGAAAAAAAGTGATTGCAACATATTATCAAGAATGAGGACTATTGAAGAGGAAGAAGGTTAGGTAAACACTGCTTGCTGTTATTTGTGCTGTTAATCATTCACTGGACCAGTCAAGAGTTTCTGACCATCCATTTCCACCCAGTTGTTCTGACCAGCCAACCGCATGGCTGGAATTTAGGGACTTTTTGGTGGAGCAATTACTAGCAAATTTCAGGGCAGTATGATAAATTCTGATCCAGGGAAAAACCAGGACTGTAGAGAGCCAGGCAGCTTCCTTCCTTGAGAAGCTACCCAAGGCATCACCATAGAGTCTTCTCCCTCAGCTACTGCAGGTCAGTGGACTATTAAGCACTTGGGGTAGCTTAGGGGAAAGGCTGGTGGTTCAGCCCTTTATGGAGGGCATGATTAGAAGGATAAGACAGAGACAAAAACTTGGGGGTGTTTTCAGCAGTCTTTTCAAGAGTACTGCCTTGGGGCATTGTGCAACTTGAAAAATACTTTTAAACCCTTCCGAGCCTCAAGTTTTTATTATAAATGGAAGAACAATAATGCACTCTAACAGAATAAACTAAAGCAGAAAAGGTGTAATATGTTCCTTGTTATTGTATGTAAAAGGTGTGTTGATTTGTCATCCGTTACCATCTCCTCATACAGGGGAGTCGAGGCAGGAGGTAAGCCAGACTGCCCGAAAGGGTTCACTGGAAATCTGGTTTTCATATATCCACATTCTGAAACTTGGTGCAATATTTTTGGAGATTCGATTAACCCCCCTGGATCGCCTCCACTACTGTCAGTAAAGACCTTTAGATTTGGTAGTAAGGAGGAAATTGGCCAGCTTCCAGGCACTCTTTGAAGCTAGAAGGTATTACCATCCTCACCTCCTTCCTCTCTCTCACTTTCTTAATTTTATGATGTTGATTACCCTTCCTTTTTAAAATTCTCTTCTCCCTTGGTTGGTCAGATTATAGTGCTGTTTTGGTCCTCATTTTAATTCTTCAACTACTTGTCTCTTTGCTGATTCCTATTCTGTCCCTAATATGGTAGTATCAAGAGAATAAAAGGTATACAGAATAGGCAGGAATGTCAAAGAAGATTTCTATTAAGCTTACGGATACATTTGAATGTAACATGAGCAAAGAAGGAAGGAGCTGGGGATAAAAAGAGATTCTGGGAAGGGAGAGGAAAGTGTGGCAGCAAGTTCTTTCTGAAGTTTGCAAGTGACGTGATTGAGAGCCCAGGTATGAGTAAGGAGAGAGATACTCTGCCTAATCCGAGAGACAAATATTATTATTTCCAGATGTACCTAAATTTTAAATGGTAAATTTAGACAAAATAAATATGTTAACTTATAAAGTAATCTCTAATGGAAGGAGACATTTGGGGACTGAAGAGTCTCCCACTGTCTCTCAAATTGTACTACATTGGCATGTGCTGATGGTATTTTTCACAAGAGACCCACCATGTTGGCTAAAGTTCTTGAAGTCGTTTCATTTCTGTTGGAATTTAAAAGATGATGATGTCATTGAAATATAAGGGCATTTACTAGTCTCAGCTTTTCAGCGAGCAATTACAGAATTGCAGAGTTTGTAGGGAATAAAATAGATCGTCTAAGTTTAATTTCATAATTTTAGAGATGGAGGAAACTGACATTCAAGAATCTGATATAGCTTCTTCAAGATCACAGAATTAGATTATGGTATTACTGGGACTCGAACTCAGGTCTCCTCCACTCATAAGGGCTAGGCTCCATGCCTGTACTCCGTCTGGCTGAGTTCTGCTGAGGAACAACAGGAGTAGTCATGGTGAACCGTAAATGCCGCAACCAGCAAAGTGAGTCATGGCGCATCCTGACAGTTCGTGAAGGAAGTCTAATCACTGTATTATCTCTCTTCAAAATTGGCAAAGTATTTCACACACATCATTTCATTTGGTCCTTAGTGAGACAATCATTTTTGCTCTGAACATAAAATTGAATTGAGTTCATTCATTTTCTATTTATTGGATAACTATTACAGGCCAGTTATAATATGAGGTTAAAGATAGACAGTAGCATAAACACCTTCCTTGTCTTCAAGGAATTCACCATCTATTTTAGGAGACAGAAGTAAACAGATGGTTACACACAATATGGTATTACAATCAAGGTATCAGCAAAGAACTAGGGGAATGTAGAAGACACTGACATTTCTTGGCGGAGTCAGGCAATTCTTCACCAAGGAGGTAACATTTGATCTGAATAGTGAATAAAGGAGAAGTTGGAGGTAAGCGCCTTCATGCATGGGAGACATTTTATACAAGTGCGCTCAGGAACTGGAGTGTAAAAGAGAGAGAGGCAGATTCTAATGCTGCTGCTATCTCCCCATTTGACAGAACTTGGTGATTCTGAATATGGAAAGGTGGCGTGCAAGAGAGAAGGCCAGGATGACTCAAGTTTCTAGTCTGGGAGCCTGGGCGGAGATTGTCACCTTAGTTAGCCGAGCCAGAAAGCACAGAGATCAAGTAATGTTGGAGAAAGACAGGGAATTTAGTTGGAAATATGTTGATTCAAGGTGCCTGGGAGATATAAATAAAGTGGTTGGAAATATTGATCTGACCTTTGGGAATTAGAGCTTAAATTTTTTTATAAGTTTTTTTTTTTTTACTTAAATGAGAAATCTAAGAGTCAAAAGTTTTAGTTTATTTTCAGGACCGCAGTGCAGGAAGAAAGTGTAATAATTACTTCTGAATTTGCAAGGAAATCTCACAAGTACTTACAACTTTTGGAAAACAGAAATTTGCATATAAATATTAGACGAAAAATAATTTGCTAAGATAACCAGTCAGAATTATAGACTTTTCTACGG
>RJWJ010047657.1:0-10898 GCA_004363605.1 Indri indri | reverse complement strand
AATCAAATAAACTTAAAATGTAGGATGGAAGCATACATTTTAAAGGAATGCCTTTGCAAATGAGAAATAGTTTTTATAAAGTGAACAATAACTCTTCTTTCCTATTCTCTCCATTCTATGTTTTTTTTTATAATGTGAGTCCTGGATTTTCATAAACCTGGTGACGTGCGCTGAGTCTACTTGGACCAGCAGCGAGCCCCGGGACACCTCTTCCCCTAGGTGGCGCCCCAGGCTTATGCTGACTGGCCACTTTCTCCGCAGCATCTCAGCCAAACTGGCCTACCTCCTGGTCCTTCTCACTTCCTAGGAATTGAGGAAGAGAGAGGCGGAGCCAGCAGTAAAGAAACCTAGGGCAACAGGGTCCCTTCTCCTGGCCTGTGCCCCAATGCCCCCTGGCCAAAGACACGGCCCTTTGTTTCTCCTCAGTGAAAATGTGGGAGACGCAAAGCCCCTGGAGCTAGGGAGTCCCGTGTGGTCCAGCCTTTGAGTTAGTGACAAATATGGCCCTCCCTGAAGTGCTGAGCACCGGGACAAGCTAGGATAGCCCCCACCCCTGCCCCCACCAGCTGAGGGCACAGGGAGACAGGCTGGGGACACGGTCTGGAGCAGCAGAGAAGGTGGGTGACAATGATGGCACTCCCCACGCCTCTGCCATCATGTGCTCCTGGAGCCCAGGACCTCCGTGGCTCCTCTTGCTCACCCTGGACCCTGTATGTGTTTGAGAGTCCACAGCTGCCCCCAGCTGTTCACCTGCAGCAGAGCAAGGGCTCCAGGGAGCTGCTTGTCTGCCCCTCCTCACTTCCTTGGACATCAGCTGACTGGGAGCCGTACCAGTGAGGTCTGAGGGACGTGGGGAGCAGCTAGGACATGTGGACAGAGCAAAGACAAGGGGAGATGTGTGTCCTGCACCCTCACCTTCCTTGCCCAGTAGCTGCCCGCCTCCAGGGACAGAATCCCTGCTGCAGACTCTGTGTGAGATCCTCAGCAGAGAAACAAGTGCTGATGGATATAAAACTTTCCAGGAACACAGCCAGTATGGAAGACAAGTCTATGTCTGCAACATCTACCCTCCCTGCAATTCCACCATGTTCCAATAAATCAGAGCAAATGAAGTAACGAGACAAGGTCTTCCAAAGCCAAACGTTGGTGCAGTCGTAGCACAGCCAACATGCAGACACGTTCCAGAAACCTGAACCTGCTGTAGAAACAAGGCGCACTGGCAGGAGAGGTAAAATCTAGACTTGGGCTTTGAATATGCAATTCCTTGGGAGCCTTTTGAGTAATACAAGATAAAATCTGAAACTATAGAATGAGGGAACATAATGATACCAAGAGCAAGCTATGCAGACGATTCACTCACACTCACACACACACCGAGTTACGCCTCACACTACATTTCAAGGTGGCAAAGTCCCCAGGAGCTGAGGCCCACAGTGCAGATGAGATGGAATCACATCCCAGGCCAGCCTGTAGGTTTATACCTAGTCTGACCATGAGTCTTACGCCAGGACTCTAGTTAGACTATCACCCAGGGCACTGGGCCTGCACCTTGCAGAGAGAACTGACAGCACCCCCAGCCTGCTGTCTCCCAGCTGTCTGCATCAGGCCATACAGCCTGCTTTCCAGTCCCCATATGCAGCTCAGAGCCCTGAGACCACGTGAATTGGCCCAGCCCTGAGAGGAGGCAGTCTGCCAGTTGGGAAAGTTCTCTTTCATATGCTTCTGTGTCTACATCGTAGATGTGAGCTCCAACAGGGTCTGGGCCCTGACTGTTCTCACTATACGTGTTAAGTAGGGAAAACAGGAGCTCCATCTGAGAAGACAATGGCCAAGGGAGACAAGACCCCATCATGAGGGATACGGTTGTGTTTAGCCTTTTCAAACATCCTAATAGGCAGTTTTAGAACAAATAGGAGAAAGCCCTCTTTACGTGGGTACAAAGCAACTTAAGCAACTTGTTTTCACCAAGCAATAGTACAAGGTGAAAACAAAAATATTTGTAAGACCAAAAATGTTTACACTTTTCTTAGTGTAAAGAGAAAAATCACTCTAAGCTGTAGTACTCTACTTTATAACTATGTTTAAAAATATGCATACAGTTACCAACACTGTAATTGTATAGTTAAAAATTTTACGAGGGTAGACCTCAAATGTTCTTACCATAGTACTAACAGAGAGGGTGTGGCACAAGCTGGGTGGGGTGGCACACATCTGAGGTCCCAGCTGCTCGGCAGGCTGAGGCAGCAGGATCGCTTGAGCTCAGGAGTTTCAGTCCAGCCTTGGTAACACAGCAAGACCCCATCTCTAAAAAATAATAAAGAAAATTATTTAATAAATAAATAAAATTTTTAAATAAATAATACAATTATTTAATAAAATAATTTTTAAAAATTAAAAAGGGCAGGAGGAAACTTTTGGAGGTGGTAGCTATATTTATTACCTTGATTGTGGTGGTGGTTTCACGGGTGTTTACATATGTCCAACTCATCAAATTGTATACATTAAATACGTGCAATTTTTGTATATCAATTATACCTCAGTGAAACTGTTATAAGAATTTAATTTAAAGTGGTCCCCAGTTGTCTACCAGGAGTGACTGCAATCCTCTCTGGAATAATTTGACTTGTATTAAGTAAGATGCATCCCGATTTCAGAGACATTAAAAGAAGTAGTGTTGGAGAATTTTCATATAAAGGGTGGCTCTAAATTTATAAAGTGTCAGAAAATAAAATGTACTGGAAATTCAGATTGCCCCGGAATGTATCTGACCCCTTGGAAGCCCCTCAGGTCTTCTAGGACTATCAGTGTCCTTATCACGGGCAGCAGATAGCAATGTAGGCAGGGAGCAAACAGAATCGTGTAAGAAAGAGTATAGACGTAAGAAAGAGTATAGACGAAAGAAAGGAATAGATGCAAGAAAGGAAATTCCTCTGTCTTTAATGTCCAACAAGAGGCCAGCAGAGGTGAGAAGTAGCTGAGCAAATGGGACAGAGAAAGGGCATTGCTTCCATGGGCGTGTACTGAGAACCACTGAGTGGGGAGAGGGGCACACAGAAGTCAGCCGCTGGGGCCCCACCGAGGGGCACGGGTGGCGGGTGGAGCAGACTGCAGGACGCTTGATCATCGAGTCCACAGACGCAACCCCCTGTATTCCCAAAGCGCTCCTTTGCCGCCCACACAGGTCTGGGCCACAAAGCTCCCTTCCCTGAAAGGAGCATATCCTATCTGGAGACCCATGGAGAAGCCCTGACAAGACTAAAAGCAAAGTGGTAGAGAATCACATGCC
The DNA here is from genome assembly GCA_004363605.1 of Indri indri. Classification (NCBI taxonomy): domain Eukaryota; kingdom Metazoa; phylum Chordata; class Mammalia; order Primates; family Indriidae; genus Indri; species Indri indri. The sequence goes on along the minus strand of RJWJ010047657.1, from coordinate 7,612 downwards.
ACCTGTCCGGGCTATGTGAGTCAGAGAAGGGAGAGGTCAGGTCAAGCTGAGAAGTGGGGAAGGTTGTGGGGTTTTCTTGGATTTTTGCTAATTTTGCTTTGAAGAGGATTGCACAGGGGAGGTGAGCTCTGAGGTGGGCCTCAAAGGAGTAGAGTGCCTCCAGATGCCCAAGGTCATAACGCTCGTCCCCTGGCTGGGATGCTGTGCCCAGTGCCCAGGCTCCTCTTCCAGCCCCTCCTGCACACGCACTCTGGGTGAGCCCCTCCCCACTGCCCCCCATGTCTGCAGTTGGCGCCCCCCGTCTGCCCATCTGCAGTGTGTGGATAGCACAGGTCTCAGCAGCCACCACCCCTCCAGCCCAGGCCTCGCTGCATGATTTGTCCCTGCCCCCCAGCTGGCTGAGTACCTGCTCTGGCAGGAACAAGAGATGAGGCCCAGACCCGGTGATGGGAGGCCCAGTGCCCACAGTGCACCCAACCCCACCGGAGCCAGCTCTGCTCAAGCCAGGGCTCTCCCTCCACTTGGATCTGACACTTACACCCTGAGCATCCTGCTGGGCCTCATTCCCTACATACTCAGTGGCATCTTCAGGTAACAATGAAAATGGGGAGAAGGCCATCAGCAGTAGCATTCCTATGAGTTCAGCTAGTTCCAAAGGAAGGAAAAAATTTTAAACAGTGTGCACAGATGCGGAGGCTGTGATTGGCAAGGCAGGGCTGTTAGAGACGCCCTTTGCTGCCCACATGGAATCTCATCATTCGAAGCCTGCAGGCCTAAGCCCACCTCACATCTGACAACCCTGACATCCAGAGGGGAGATGGTCTGCCCGAGATCACGGCACCCATCACCAGCTGACCTGGACCCAAAAGCAGGTGACCGATGCAGGGTGGAGGCAGGTGATCTCCCTGCAGCCTCTGAGGCTGGATGCTCTGGAGCCCCACACGGGGTGGGGTGGTGTTTTGTCTCTTTCTCTCATTGTTTTGTAAACTCTCCAAGTTCACCTGCTGACCTCCCAGGAGGCTTTTTACAGCTAATCCACCTAAGCTGAAGTAGATCCCACAGATTCCTAAAAGAATCTAGAGACCCCACCCCTAAAACTTCCCAAGATCCTCCTCCGAACATTCTAACCCCAAACACCTGAGACAGAGAACGTTAACAGGGTCTATGTCCACGCTCGCCTGATCCTTTTGCTCTTCCCAGAGAAGTCAGCCCGGTTTCTGTCAGGCCTGGGCAAACCAGGTGACAGCCTCAAGCCCCATGGAAGGAGAGGCTGGGGCCCTCCATCACCGTCTTTTCTCGGCCCCACCTTAGTCCCCGCAGGGTTCCTTGGTGCTTGCTTGACCAGGGCACTTCCAGCAGCAAAGAACCAGAAAAACGGGGATTTAGATGAAGTGAGTGCTCCCTGAGGCCTCAGAGCATGGCAGGCCTTAGCGATGATCTGAACTGCTGCCTCACTTTACCCATGAGGGGGTCCCATCTGCCGCCCACAGGGTCCAGCTTTCGCCATGAATACTGGCGCCTAACCCAAACCTAGCTTGAGAGGGGTGGAGCAGGGAGGGCTCTGATGCCACCCCCACCTGCAGCAGCCCCTCCTGGGTCTCAGGGTGCCATGTGGCCCCCATGGGGCCCTTCCACCCGCTCTGTCCGCTTGGGCGTCCACCTGGCTGACTGTGTGTACCCTTCATCAGCATTTACCCAGCCAGTGTCCTGTCAGTGCAGGCCCCAAAAGCTGTAGTGATCATGTGTACAACCTCTACCCAGCCCTGGGTATAATTTGCATTTTGGGGTCTTGTTTGGAGGCCCACCAGCCTTCATTCAAAGATTCATTCTAACAGAAGAATTCTGGGCACTTAGATGAGAACATTGTGGTCAACAGGTTCTTCAGGCCCCTTCAGATCCTCCTACCTGGGCTCAGGGCTGGCCTGGCTGCCAGACACCACATGAGGAGCCCCCCTACCTCTCTCCTGGCATCCTTCTCCATCGGCCACTGAGCCACAGGACAGGGAAGGGCCCCAGGGAGCGTGTGTGTGTGTGTGTGTGTGTGTGTGCGTGTGTGCGTGCATGTGTGCGCACGTGTGTATGTAGGGAGCCCGACTGGCAGCTGTGCCCTGTGCCAGAGGCTGGCAACGCCGGGCTAAGGGCTCTGCCAGCCCATCAAGAGGATGCTGCTTCATCCCCCCAAGCCCACCCCCAGGCAGCACCTCAGAGGGAAAAGAACCTGACCAGCTTGAAGTCTAGCGAGAGCAGCAGGCGCAGTTTGGGACAAGGTGGGCTAAGCCCTGGCCCTGTGGGTGTTTCCAACTACACAGTGCACTCGTTTCTGAAGTGAGTTACTTTACAGCTCCAAGGCCTCCCTCTGCCCTTGTGAGGCTGACATTCCTGTGATGGAATGTCACAGCCCGGTGGCTGACTCCAATATCCCAGGGAAGCACCTGAGGAGGAAGCAGCTTTAAACATGAGCGGGAAGAAAAACGACTTGCATAAAAATGAGCTGTATTGAAGGCTTGCTCTGCCAGGCCTTCTTCAAAGCTCCCCACAACCATGTGAGGCAGGACTGTTGCTCTCACCCCCTTTTTCAGATCAGGAACACGAGATGGAGGGTGGAAGGCCACGGCCCAGCCTCACGGAGCTCGTCCACGGTGGAGGAGGTTTGAACAGGCAGCCAAGCCGACCACAAAGCTGCTATCGCCACCAGACCTTGCACCTGGCACAGGGATCCCAACCACCCTTCCTCCCTGCCCCCATCCTGGACCACCCGCCAGGAGACATCCTGCAGCCAGAGGCAGCCCCACAAGGTTGTGGAGTTCCCCCCACGACTTCCCAGCCCTGCAGCCCTGGCCCGACTGCAAGCTCCTTATACCGGGGGTTGATCACATGCTCGCTGAGACCTGAAGGCCTGGATTTCCCCTGTGCTGATCCTGCATAAGCCGGGCTGTGGTCAAATCCCCTACATGCATGTGACCCACACTCCCTCCACAGACATGCCCTGTCCCTGCACCAGCTCTTAGGGGTGAAATAGAGGCTGGGGTTTCATGGTGAAGTAAGTTGAACGTACCAAGTTCAAGAAAGTTATATAGGTTTCTAAATGATAGGGTTTCTCAGGGTTTTTAAAAGGCTAAATGCTCACTGGTCAACCTTAAGAGGATGAGATAGTATGTAGATATGGCAGATCTCCAAAGGGAGGTGACCGGGGAACAGGCCTTTTATTACTGAGCACCTCAGGGGAACCCACTTTGAGAAACACTGCTTAGAGCGCTACCAACATAATTAGTCCTGGCCCAACTAAGAATCTCTATGAACACCGTCCATGTATAGTTCTAGAGGGAGGCGTTGCGAGGATGGCTAAAACCTCCTGAAACTTCATAGCCTCAGGTCCCCAGGTTGGGGTGAGTTCAGCCCAATCCCCCTCCCCAACCTTCTCCCCTGGAGTTGAACTTGTTTACAACTTGTGGGCAGATTACCTTCTGGAAACCCACCCCCAGCTAGTAGAAGAAAGGGTAAAGTCGGGCTCTGGACCATCAAGAAGCTAAATCGTTCCTCGGGAGATGCCAAGTTGATTTTAATGGAACTGGGGAAGTGTGAAAGTGCTGGCTCAATGCCACCCTGCCCCTGAGTGGTGAGAAAACGCCTCACGTGGGGCAGTTTGCAGGACGCCTTCACATCCATTCTTTATTTGGCCCTTACAGTATCTCTGTGCCGTGATTACGGCAAATACTGCTGAGGAACATACAGCTGGGTATGCTTGTGTGTCTGGCTTTGCTCAGAGGGGTGAATTTGCAAGGCAAAGACGCAGAGCCGCAGCTGGATTCTGGCATCACCTGCAGGTCCCCTTGGCCAGACCCCTTCTCTCCCAGCCACTGCCACCTGGCCCAAGCTGCCTGGACACTGCAACCGCCTCCCAGATGGTCTCCGGGCTTCCCCTCCTGCCACCCTGGAGTCGTTCTCAACACAGCGGTCAGGTCAAGTCAACCCTGCTTGCAACACTGCAGTGGCTTAACCCGCTCTGCCTGCTCTAGCAGGTGCCGGCCCGGCCCGCCCCACCTGGGGCCCTCAGCCTCAGCAAACACACCCAGCTCCTCCTGCTGGGCCCGGCCAGCAGCTGTCCCGCCCAGCCCCCCCCAACTCCCTGTCTTCTCATTCCAGTGTCTGCCCAGACTGTTCTCATCTTCACAGAGACACCGTCCTTGACTCCCCCGCCTGCCGCCCATGGCTCTGTGGCATCACGCCATCTGAACGGTCTCTGTGGACCTTATCCGGAGTGTCATCTTTCATCTCAGCTTGTTTCCATTTGACACGGCCTCTCCCCATCACAGGAATGTCAGCCTCACAAGGGCGGAAGTGTGTGTCTCCATCACCACTCTACGCCTGTGCCTACGGTGGACCCTTGACAGAGGGACCTTGGATGGGCGATGACCTCTCTGGACCTCACCTTCTTGTGTGTAATGGGCCCCTAGAGGATCTCCAGGTCTGCCTCTGGCTCTCACCTTTATTTACCTTCACTTCCCTCTCTCATCCAGAACCGCATATTTGGCAGTCACACGCATGCTGGCTTGGTTTAGTCCCCAAACTATTTCATCTTTGCAGCAATCCAGGGCAGAAGGGAGACAAGACGGAAGAGAAAATGATTCCCAGAAAATGCCAAAGAGGTGAAGGGCTCAGAAAGGAGAACATTATCTCTAGGAGCTGGTGTGGTCTTTCCCGCCTGCCTGTGTTCACACACGGGCTGCAAGGGATTCAAAGTCAGAGGGGACAGAGGGTCAGAGTGGCTCCCTGACAAGAGACCTGGCAGGCAGCAAGGGCCCAGGGGCTCTGGGAAGTGGCCAGGGCAGGACCCAGAATAGAGGGGCAGCTCTTTCCGAAAAAGGACAGGAGACCCACAGACATTAGCCCTGATCCATCTGCCAGATCAAGGCCAGGGTTAGGATAAACCTCCCTCCCCTTAGGCTGCTCTTGGCTGACTTCTTTCCTCCTTCCAGGAAGTTTTGTTTTTGTTTTTGTTTTTTTTTTTTTTGAGACAGAGTCTCATTCTGTCACCCAGGGTAGAGTGCAGTGGCGTCATCATAGCTCACTGCAACGTCAAACTCCTGGGCCCAAGCGATCCTACTGCCTCAGCCTCCCAAGTAGCTGGACTACAGGTGCACACCACGACACCCGGCTAATTTTTCTATTTTTTTTTTTTATTTTTTTTTGAGACAGAGTCTCACTCTGTTGCCTGGGCTAGAGTGAGTGCCGTGGTGTCAGCCTAGCTCACAACAACCTCAAACTCCTGGGCTCAGGCAATCCTACTGCCTCAGCCTCCCGAGTAGCTGGGACTACAGGCATGTGCCACCATGCCCGGCTAATTTTTTCTATATGTATTTTTTCAGTTGTCCAGATCATTTCTTTCTATTTTTCAGTAGAGACAGGGTCTCGCTCTTGGTCAGGCTGGTCTCGAACTCCTGACCTTGAGCGATCCACCCGCCTCGGCCTCCCAGAGTGCTAGGATTACAGGCGTGAGCCACCGCACCCAGCCTAATTTTTCTATTTTTAGTAGAGACGGGATCTCACTCTTGTTCAGTCTGGTGTTGAACTCCTGACTTCAAGGAATCCTCCTGCCTCAGCTTCCCAGAGTGCTAGGATTACAGGTATGAGCCACTGCGCGGGGCCCAGGCAGCTTTTGATAATCTTTTTAGCCAGAGTGATCATATAGTTTATTGTTCAAGCTGAGACACTTTTGAAAGTGGAAGAGGAACTATTAATAATTATGACGGGATGACAGGCATGAGGTGGGCCTGTCCCAGGCAACCCAGGTTGTACACTAACCCTATTTTTAACCCTATTTCTCTAGTTTAAAAATCATAAAATAAAAGGCATAGTGAGGAGGCCCAATGTGCTCTTAGAGAGATTATCCCATCCTTGTAAATTCCAGAAATAACTTGGACTAGGAAGAAAGGAAGATTTGGATTTTAAGTCAAGCCCAGTGATGAGGACAGGCATTGGCAATGATCCCCAGGAAATGCCAAAGAAGTGAAGGGCTCAGAAAGGAAGATATTAGTGGCCTTGTAGGTCAAGGTCAGAGCACTTCAGTCTCCCAGTGAAACTAATGCATGCTCAAGGCCTAGCACAACGCCTGGCACACGATAGACAATACAGGTAGCAAGGATGACGATGGTGACAGTGATGATGATGACTATGGTGATAAGAACCAGCACATCTACTTAGCAAATGTTTTCCTCTCTCCTTATGTGATTTGCTGGGAGCGGGCAAGTGTTGGCAGGTGCGATACAAGTTACCGGGACAGCTGTCCTCCGCAGTTGTGCAAACTCAGTTTTGTGCTCGGGGCACTTTCCCACCTGTTACCTCAATGGATCTCTAGAGCAATCCCCGAGGGTGAGTGGGCAGATTGCTTATCCTGGTTGCTTAAGCTTCATGAGCCTCAGCGTCACCATCTGTAAAAGGGGGAGAATGCCTACCCCACAGAAGTGCTTTGAGCATTGAACGAGATGAAAGGGGGAAGGCGCAGGTACACACAAACCAGATCTGGACTGAGATGCTCTCCGTTAACACTGCAGATGATGAAACTGAAGCTTGGGCCCAAGTGCCCACAGGTTGCCCCTCTTCTCACAGCCCACAGAGCACAGGCCGTGACCCACACATGTTTGGTAACCACATGTGTTGTCCACCCACAAGCACACGCATCTGCCCTGAGCATCGTTCCATCCAGATGTCTGAGTCCATGGCTCCATCTAGACAAGCCTCAGGTGAGGATGACAACACCACATTCCTGTCTTCCTCTGAAATCTTTAACTGCAGTGCAGTGAGTTTACTGATAGTTACAAGTCACTCATTTTCTAAGTATCAGAAAGCTAGAGAAAACCTCCATGGGCCTCTGCCAAAATAGCGCGTTTAGTCCTCTGCCAGGGATCCACACAGCCCTTCTGCTACCCACACCCCTTCCTAAGATGCTCTGAGGAACGAGTCTGGAACTCACTGGAAATAGCAGCACACATGAGCATGTGCAGGGGGAAATGTGGACTTTCTCAGGAATGGAAGAGTAAGATGAAGGACTCCATAGAAAAATATATACTGAACAACCACAAACGGTTAAACTCCTATTTTAAAAGGTATCTTTTGATGGAAATCAGAACAGTGATTATCTCTGGGGCAGGAGGAAATTGACTGGGAAAGGACATGAGTGAGGTTTGAGAGGGGTGGTGGTTGTTACACAGGTATGCCCGCTCGTCAAAACTCACCAGACTACACACCTAAAGTCTACATATGTTATCACATGTAATTATACCTTGATAAAAAAGACTGCTGGGGAAATGGATGTTTTTTACCATAGCAACAAAAATATAAGGAACAAATAAATAAATCTAACTGAAGTTGTATCAAGCATCAATGGAAAAAACGTATGAAACTTAATATTGAAGAAAATTAAGTAAATAGAAATGCCAAGCTCATGAATAGGATGATTCAATATTATTAAAGATGTCAGCTCTACCTAAATTAATTTTTGAATTTCATGTTAATAAAAATCCTGACTTGATATGCTATCTCTAAAATTTATATGTAGAGCAAAGAGCCAAGAAAAGCCAAGAGAATTTTGAAGACTAATGAGATAGGAGAGGAA
>RJWJ010047656.1:0-10885 GCA_004363605.1 Indri indri | reverse complement strand
AGGTCAGGTAAATAGAATTTTTGTATTTCTAACAAAATATCAATCTTCACATCATGTATAGGAAATTAGGGCTTGAGAGATTAAGTATAACTTAGTGGCAAAACAGTAATCAACATGTTCCCTCTGATAAGTTAATGATACCCTCATACACCAAACCATATGCCGGTATTCTATTTACTCATGAAAAATGTTAAGGTAGCTAGGCATATAAGCAAATAAATCACCCAGCCTATCTGATGCTTTTAAAATGGCAAAAATGATGCATACTTTCCATAGTGTTAATATTTGTCATAAAACACGTTTAGAAGCTCTTCTGATGAAAACCAGTAGCTACTTAAGGGTTGTCCTTCAAACATGCTTGATGAAAGTGTACTAAAATTGAAATCTTTGTGAAAAACCACTCCATCAACATTAAAAGATATAGTGTCTTTGCAATAATGCAATCTGATAAAGAAAAACAAAATTTTAATCTACTGCGATGATTTGGTCTTTTCACTGAGCAACAAATGATTTTTTTTTAGTACTTAAATAGCATATTAAATTTCCAGAGTACTTTATATTCATTAATTGTTCTTCTAAAAACCCAACAAGAGAGATGGTTTGGGCAATTTTCAATAATGTTAGTTAGTTCCAAATTTAGGAATAAGAAGCATGGATGAAGGTAATTTGGCTAATGCAAGGAATGATGAGATCTGCAAAATATACACGTGAAAGGAGAACAGTCTCTTTTATATTATTATCAATTTTTCTGCCACGTTAGAATACCCTATATGGCACACTCCAGAATACATTTCTATCAGAAGTCATTTAGCATGTTACATTTCTCAATTACCACACAATATATGAAAATTTCTGTCAACTCCCTACCCTCAAACAATTAACTAATTATTGTGCAGAATATGTATGGTACCAAATTGATTCCAATAATAGCAGCAGAAATCAGTGTTAGCCAAACAGTATATATATATAGAGCTCTAGGTTATTTTCTTCTAATGATCTTAGCTGGCTCTTAATGATTTTAGCTGGCCCAATTGTATTTTGTATGTGATATTGATTGAGATCACCGTTAGTCTAATACTGTGCATAGGGTCTTTAGATATTTGTTATGATTACACCTGGAAAATTCTATTGTTTGTGTGCAGTAGTGATTGACAAAATCCCACAGAACAAAGAGACAAATTTCAGTGTGTAAGAGACTTTGAAAAATAAGAATGAGTTTACATTTTTATTTGTGTAGATCAAATCAGTTTTTATTCTGTTTGTTTAATCCTAAAAATTAAAAACATACCTAAGACAGTTTTTATAAATACTATTTACTTCCAGAGAAAAATCTGGATTAATTATTCAGCACAACTATTTATAACTGTGTACTTAAGACAGTCCATTTTAAAATTGCTCTAATAAGCATTTTGCTAATAAAGAGCAAGTTATTATTAGATGTGAAGGCATATTGTCTATGAATATTTGTATTCATGTCTTTGGAGAAACATGCTTTAAATTAGTGAAAAGTACAGATAATAGAATTCTGTACATGGATTATAATTTACTTGATATAGAAAGTGAATGTGCCTTAGAGAAAAACAAACCCTATTTTACCATATCTTATCATTATTAACTAAAAGATTTACTCTTTGGATGAACCACTGGAAGCACTGAGTAGAAATTTTTAACTATTCTGTACCTAAGAATCACCTACGACACTTGTTAAAAAATCAAATTGAAGACCAAAATGGTACAGCCACTCTGGAAATCAATTTGTCAGCTTCTTACAAAGTCAGACATTACACTTTTCATGTGACCCAGCAATCACACACCTAGGGATTTACCCCGGGAAAATGACAACCTAAGTTCTCACAAAAACCTGTGCACAGATGTATACAGCAGTTTTATTTATAATTGCCCAAACCTGGGAACAATCCAAGGGTTCCGTAATGGGTGAATGGATGAACCAACCCTGCTCATTGGCACAGTGGAATTACTACTCAGCAATAAAAACGGAGGAACTGTGGATACACACAACAACTCATATGACTCTTAAAGGCATTTGAGGAGATGAAGCCAGTCTCAAAATGTAACATATTATATGTTTCCATTTATTTACATTCTTGACAAAAATAAAACTATAGTAATGGAGAACAGACTAATGGTGATACGAGTTAGTGACAGGGATGTGATCACAAAGGGATAGCATGAAGGACATTTTTAGGGGTAATGAAACTGTTCCATATCCTGACTGCGGTGGTGGTTACATGTGTTAAACTTCATAAAATTTTATACCAAAAAACTCAATGTTACTACATATGAAAAAAAGACAATTCAAGGCTCCTACCCTCAAAGTATTTGATTCAGTAGACATGAAGTGGGGCCAAGAAATCCGAATTTTAACCTATAACCCCATGTGCATGCTCAAGTGTTCTGACAAAGGTGATCCATACTTTAAGAAATGCCACTTTAGAAGAAAATGCATTGGATTGAAAATTAGAAGATTTGAGTAAAGAATCCTGCCAACTAATAGCTGCATGACTTTGGGTACCATTATGAGTTGAATTGTGATCCATCAAAAAATAAGTATTGGAGTCTTAATCCCCAATAACTTAGAATGTGACCTTATTTGGAGATTGGGTCTTTACAGAGATAATCAAGTTAAAATGAGGTCATTAAATTCAGCCTTAATCCGGTGTGACTGGTGTTCTTTTAAAAAGGGAAAAATTGGACACAGAGACATGCACACAGGGAGAACTCATGTGAATGTAATAACAGAGATTAGGCTAAAGCATCCACAAGCCCAGGAATGCCAAGAATTGCCAGCAAACTTCCAGAAGCAGGGAGAGAGGCATGGGACATGTTCTCTGTCATAGCCCACAAAGGGACCAACCCTGCAGACATTTCAACTTCAGATTTCCAGCCTCCGGAACTGGGACACAATAAATTTCAGTTGTTTAATCTAACCAGTTTGTGGTACTTTAAAATGACAGCCCTAGGACACAATTAAAGGTGCTTCAGTTAACCTCTCCAACCTTTAATCTCCTCATTTATTAATATAAATTGGAAAGTATAGCAACTTCTTATCCACCTCACAAGGAATTGTTGAAATCCAGTGAGATAATATCTATGCATTAGGTAATAACTGAATTAAGAAATCACAAATACCAATGATTTAAGCAATATAAGAACTTCTCTCTTTTATAACAAAAATACACTGAGTAGGTATGTCCAGATTTGTGCCGTGGTTTGATATTATCTGGGACCAAAGCTGCTTCTAGATTTTTGTTCTTTCATTCTTAGAGTATGAACCTTGTCCTCATACTTGCAATATGAATGCTGAGTTCCAGCTAATATATCATAGTCCCACACAAAAGAAGAAATACAAATGGCAAAAGAAGCAAGAGCAAAAAGAGGAAACAAATGATTTCCCTATCTTTCCACGAGACTTTTCCAAAGTCCTACCTGGTAACTTCCAATTATAAAAATTCTCTTTTATTGGCTAGTACTAACTTATCTGCAAGGGAGTCTGGGTAGTTTTATCTGGTAAAATTGAAACTCAACAACATTACAGTTTCCTTAGTAAAGAAAGAGGGAATGCATATTGGAGAGGAAATTACAGTCTCTGTCCCTGTACATAAAGGCACTTGGTAAATTACTTCACATTCTACAATTGGAAAACAGTATTATTATGTTATTTCCTTCTGCATGTTTCCTTAAAAACATACCTCTACTAGAAAAGATATTCACATGTTAGGACATGTTCTTTTCAGTCAAATTCTATCTTACCCTCTAAGTCAATCATTCTCAAATATTTTGGTATCAGAATCCCTTTACACTGCTGAACATTATTAAAGAACTCAAGGAGCTTTTGTTTATGTCCATTATGTCTATTGATATATGTACCATATTAGAGATTAAATTATTAGATTAAACACTAATATGTACCATAGTAGAGATTAAAACTGAGTGGTTTCACATACATATTTGTTAATTCATTAAAAAATAACAATAATAAACCCATTATATATTAACATAAATACCCTATTTTATGAAAAATAACTATAGTTTCAAAAAAAGTGAGAAGAGTGGCATTGTTTTACATTTTTGCTAATCTCTTTCGTGCCTCACTTAATAGAAGACAGATGGATTCTCATAACTGATCTTCACTCAATCTATTGTGACATGTTGTTTTGGTTAAAGTATATGAAGATCTGACTGCACACACGTATGTAGTCAGAAAAGAAAAAAGAATTTTAAGAGCCTTTTCAAATGATCATGGATAGGCTTTGATACTATACCAAAAGTTAAAAAGTAGTAATTTCTTAAAGATCACTTGCAATGTTTGAATCTGAAACCATAACAATCATCTTTCACACTCTATTCCACTAAGACCAATTGGTCTACCTTTCACTCTGAATGGATCTTTTATTCGTGTGATTTTTTACCTCTCAGAACCCCTGAAAAGGTCTTAGAGACCCCTACGGGTCCCCAGATCACACTTTGAAAATAATTGCTTTACACAAATCATTAGGATTATTCACTTTGAAGTTTGGGTTACTATAATTCTGCAATTAATAGAATTTTAGACATGGAAAAAATCTAAATCAGCCAGGCTTCTCATTTTATAAATGAGAATATAGGCATCAAGAGGCTCCATCCTGATTACATTGGCAGTTCATTGACTTATTCAAGTACTTATTGAGCACCAATACGTGCAGAGCTAGGAACAGAAACCAACTCCTCAACCACTGCTCTTTCTACATACTGCATGTGCTCTGCTGTCTACTAATGGGACCTCAGATCTAACTTTGGTGTTTATTAGTACTTTATTACTTTCCTTCCTTGTGTTTAAGCTTTTGCTATAAAGTCAGTCAAATTGGTGTCTTATGACAAAATGCAACTTATAGTCATAAGAATTGTTATTCTTAAATTACCAGTAGAAATTTTGCATGTTTTAGAAACTTCTTTATGAAGTTCGACATTAGGACTTGGGGGGACTGTGGCCAAAATTTACTTCTCATGTGCTACTCCTGACTTGCTAGGTACCATGAAGTTAGGGGGTCCATGCGATGTGTCACTTTTAAACCAAAGCATTTAAAAGCTCTTGTACTAGCATCACGTAGCTCCTTTTTCTCTTGCCTAGGCATACATGGAAGCCTCAAAATGATGTGTCAAGCTACACTTTGGAACAAATCTGGAGTTTTTACTTACCGCATATGGGAACCTGATTCAGGAAGATTTCAGACTTTGAATGAGAAATAACTTTTGTCATGTTTAGCCACTGAAAATTTATTTATTACTACAGCATAGCCTAGCCTTTCCTGACTGATAAAAGGACAGGACTAAGAAGATTAATACAACATGATTAGAAATAATCAAATGTACTGTTTAATTAAATGTTTTGAGCCTGACAACAGTTCTAATTCCCAGTATAACTGCTTTCTGTTCTCTCCTGGGCAAAGGAGGGAAAGAAGACGAGTCATAAACCAGAAGATCATACCTTCTACAATGAATGAGGTGAAGCAACAGTGAGCCCCGGGTAGTCTTCAAAATAATCAAGAAGTTAACCAAAAGCAGGTAGCTTCATAAAAACACAGATTGCATTTAAAACTCTTACTTTACCTTTTAATAGTATAGGAATTCTCATTAACTGTCCCAAATTTATGATAAGGATGAGATATTAGCTAATCATATTTAGAGCAAAACAAATAAGCCACCCCTGCTGGCTAGCATTAGAGCCATAGCTTCTCTCATGAAATTTTGCCTCACGTCATCTGTCAAGGAAAAAAACAGTTTTGTGTTCTTTTGTGAAAGAGAGTTAGTGTTATTTGGGCTTCGAACCCTAGCCAAACGAGTTCCTGAAACAAGCAGACCACCAGTGTTCATTGAATGAATGTTTTTACTCATGGGGGAGCCCTGAGGGTAATAAAGTCATCTAAACCTCTCAACCTGAGTTACTGAAATATGCTCTATTTTGAATTCTTTTATGTAAAATTTAAATAACTTAAAATTCTAATTTTCCATATGTTAGTTTTTTATTGCCACCATAACAAATTACCACAACCTTAGTAGCTTAAAAACAAAAACTTATTATCTTATATTAAACAGTTCTATAGGTTAGAAGACTGCCATTCGGCTAAATTTTAGGTACCTGCAGACGTCATTCCCACTTTTGAGGTTCTAGGGAGAATCCATTTCTTTGCCTTTTCTAACTTCTAGAAGCTGCACATATTCCTAGGCCTGTGACCCTTGCACTCCATCTCAAAGCCAGCAAGTTTGGATCTCTCCAGCCCTTCTGTGGTCATGTCTCCTCTGATCATGGTGGGGAAACATTCTCTGCTTTTAAGAATCCATATGGTTAGATTGGGTCTATCCGGATACTCAATAATTTTCCCATTTCAAAGTCTTTATCTTTTATCACATCTGCAAAATTCCTTTTGTCACGTAAGGCAACGTATTCACAGGTTCTAGGGATTAGGACTTGGACATCCAAGGGGTGAGAAGAGGGCATTGTGCCATCCACATCTTATAAAGAACCTGTTGCCCTGAAAGAAGCGCTTCACCTAGAACTCAGAGACCTCTCTATAGACATGCTCCTCACTTGAGGCCAAAGACGGGCAAATATTTAACTTTTCTGGGCTTTGCCTAGGCAAAAGATAGGTAATATCTCAGCTGGCTGAAGGTAGAAAATTGGACAGCATAGATTCATGTGGGTTCTCTTGCTACAAAATCTGTGATCATATTATTTTAATATGAGGACTTAAATCTACAATTGGGAGAATATATAGATATAACATTTAATCATTTGTCTGTTTTGCTGTTAAGTTTCCCAGTACCTTCTTCTTCTACTTGCTTAAGCTTCTAAATTGCTCCCTACCAGCAATCTTACTTATCAAACTTGGTCTTCTCATGTTGCTTTCTGTTGAGTTAATATTCTGTATCAGGCAAAAGGGAACTGTGATAAACTAGACAAACACGGTAATTTAGCAAATATTGTAACAAGCTTATTTATTATGCCTTAACTATACAAATAGAAGATCTGCTGGAGTGACCTGGATGGCAGGAATTCCAACAGATTGGCTGTCACATGACTGGTTTAACACATCACTGATGGGTTCTTCAGATCTCATCGGTTGCTCTGCTGAAGTTTGCCTGCCAGTGCTGTCAGGAGGGCAGATGTCAAAGTCAGACCTATGTTTAAATCCCTTCTCTTCCACTTACAAATTATATTTCAAATAAATTCCTTAACCTCTCTGAACTTCACTTGCATCATCTGTAATAATATCTAATTCACAGGGCTGTTGTAAAGGTTAAGTGAGATAATGCATATAAAGTGGTCAGAATCATACCTGACATAAAAGTCCTTTCAATAAATAATGACTATTGTAGATATTTTTACTGCTCCTGCTTTACTATATCGACCAGACTTCCCAGTGGACAGATGCACTCAGGTCTCTCAGTTCTTCCACATTCATTCACCAAGAATTCTCTGAGCATATATTTGTGCAAGGCACTGGGGATATAGAAGGGAGAAAAAATAAGATCAAGTGCCTTCCTTAGTGGAGCTTGTATCCTACCAAGGGGAGATAGACAAAAACAAAACAAACAAACAAACAAAACAATAGGCACACACAACATTATTTCAGATTGTGACAAGTGCTATGAAGGCAATAAACAGAGTTACGTGACCATGAGTAGTTGGGTGGGGTGGAGAGAAGTACAGGATGGTCAGGGAGGACCCACCTAAGGAGATGGCATTTCAGCTGCTCCCCAGGGGATAAAGCTGAGCCAGGAAAGTGAACAGCAAGTGTCAACAAACCTAGACAGGACAGAGTATAGCGTGTTTGAGAAACCGGTGTCTTGTACGATCAGAACCTGCTACTTGACAGGGGAAGTGTAGGAGTTGACCCTGGAGAAGAGGGCGGGGCCAGATTATTCAGGGCTCCAGGCCTGGAGTAAACACTGAGGATTCTGCTCTGAAACAAGGGAGGAATCATTAAACTATAGTATATAAGGATAGCATGCTTTTTATACATATTTTACGAAATGATAGTCGCAGAGGGAATAGATTTGGGTATAGAAGGCAAGGATAAGATGGGTTGGTAAGAGTGGAGTCAGAGAGACTAAGAGGTCATTTCAGCATTTCTGAGGAAAGACTGGAGGTTAAACACAAGATGAGAGGAGTGACTGATAGATCAAAGACACATATTTGTCATAGAACAATAATATTTGCATTATATTGGGAAGGTGAAGTAAGCTCTCCCCTCCAAAGTGAAGTTTGAAGTATTCTTCCTAGGTTTTTGGCTCAAGTTTGTGGGTGGTTGGCCATGGCATTTACTCCATTAGACAGGGGAGAATATAAGAGGGACAGGTTTGGAGGGTGGTTGGAAAAATAGGGATCTAGAGTTCCATTTTGGACATATTATTGCGCTATTAGAGCTGATAACAGCATGGACAGGGGGTTGTTAATAGAAGTTTTCTAAGTGGGGATGACAATCCATTCCTCACAAATTTGTGTGTCTTCTTCTTCAAGATCCTGTATGCCAGTAGGATCTTGGGCATAGCTCTGTCAAACATGTATCGCCCTGTCCTGTCATGACTGGATTGATTACTCAGGACCCATTAGTCTGTGAGTGAGCTCCCTGGGGACATCTTTGTATTTCTGGGCAAGACTCAATGCCTAGTCTAAAGCAGTAGCCCCCTGAAAATGCTCTCCAAATGAATGAATGTATTGGTGCTTTGTACTTTAGCTTATCATTTCTAAAGCTGAGGATTCCATTCTCTGTTAGAAAAGCATCTTGTCTGAAGATAACTAGGGTCTCCTCCAATGTCCCCAATAATTTATTTATTACTGATTGTTTCTTTCCTTTCATGTATACAAAATCAATGTTACCAACATTTTATAAAAAAATCCAAAATTCTAATCTGATAATGAGAAGGAAAATTATTTGCCTGTGGCCCAGGAAAGAGATGATTAAGTAGAGTGCAGGAAGAGGCTCCAGAAATATAAGTTTTCCACTTGACTCATGTGACTAGACAGAATGCTGTGATTCTCTAAGCAGGGAAGTGCGGTGCTTGCGGTGAAGGGGTAGAAATGACCCATATGGTGAATAGTCTTAGAAAGACGTAATACATGTCTCTGAACATTAATTGGAGGAGATGCTGCTTGAAATAAGGAATCATGGTAAAATCAATGTGGAAAATCTTGACTACAATCAAGCCCTTTTATGGAGATTCACGATGCCTACTAAAGGCTCTGGTAAATCTCAGTGACTCCTGTTTAACACTGATTGACACAGCATTCCCCAGATTTATTTGATCTCACAATACTTTTTATTTTTAATGACACTTTTCAAAGTGCCTTAGAGCTAGTGTTTTTGGAACATGCATAGCTGTCACAATAGTGTCAGTGATTGATG
This sequence comes from Indri indri, assembly GCA_004363605.1. Classification (NCBI taxonomy): domain Eukaryota; kingdom Metazoa; phylum Chordata; class Mammalia; order Primates; family Indriidae; genus Indri; species Indri indri. The sequence goes on along the minus strand of RJWJ010047656.1, from coordinate 1,481 downwards.
AAAAGGCAGGTCCAAGCCAAGAATGTATACGCTTTAATGCAAGTAAAAGGTATAATAGGTATCTCTGCAGAGCGGGAACACAAACAATGCTAGCTTCACAGCCATACAAAAGGGTCAGGCATCAATAATTCCACCTGATTGGAATGAGCATTCCATTAAGCTCCTGAGAGTTCCTAAACTCTCCTGCACACTGGCGTCATGCCTGCCTGCTTACCAGGTGAAGTACACTGCAGCTCATTCCTGAAGGTTCAGCACTCAGGTGTGCATCTCTTCTGTTATGCCTGAGGCCTACACTTGCAATCCAGCCTCTGGCCTCAAATCAATATTTCTCAGTGTTAACTCAGCAGGCTCATTTTTCTTTGTTGTAAGGCATTTCTTACACCTAAGCAGAGCAAATGCTCCTCACTAATACTTCAATAACTATTTGAATGACTCTATGAATGAGAGGACGGTACTGTTCTAACTAACAAATCAAAGTCATCCTCTTTTCTTTAAATCAGATGACTTAACCCCTCCTTTCATCTGTAAGAAACTGGGCTCGTATTAAATTGACTCATGTTGATGGACATGATTTTCTCTAGCAGCGTATAGCATTTTACACTTTTCGAGTGTTATTATGGACTCATGAACTTTCCCAAATTCGACTGGTTCAAATTAATGATATTAATTGTTTTTGTTAGATATTCACATTATTAATACACAGAAACCAGCCGTGTTCACCTCCTGTTTTACCTTTCTAGCACTGCCACACGGCTCTCCCGTTGTCACTCTGAAAGCTTCTTGCTTTCTGCTAATAAGACGTCAAAGCTTATCTAGGCTTACCTTGTCCAAAGGCATAGAGTTGGATCCTCTCTGAGCTTTGATTTTTTTTTTTTATTTTTTAGTGGAGAATGATATTCTAGACCAAAATATTCAGCTAGATGTGAACAAGTGTATATGCACATGACAAGTGGGGTGGGGACACAGCACCTATCAGCCTCTCATGACAAAGCACATCAGTAAACATTTCCTCAAAAGGCCATGTGACATGTTGATGCTTCTAACTGGTATCTATCCATTTTTACTCAGTTTTGATATACTCACAAAAGCATGTATAGCATATATGTAAGATATGAAGAGCATGTCCATTTTAAACAATGAAACCTCCTAGAACCTCTAGAGCCTTAAAATCTTCTTCTTTCCTGATCTCAACCCACTCACCCCTCAACATCTGAGGTAGTCACTATCATGAAGTTTTTGTTTATCATATCCTTACTTTTTAAAAACAGTTTAACCACATATCTGTAGCAATGTATCCCTTAACTGTGCATTGTTTAGCTTTATCTGTTCATATGTGTTGTAGGATATATACAGTCTTCTGTAGCTTATTTTTGCTCATTATTGTTCTTGAGATTTATCCACATTGGCACATGCAGCTGAAGGTCATCTATTTTCACCACTATATAGATAGTTTATTTATTCCTGAGTAGATGAAAATTTGA
>RJWJ010047655.1:0-10422 GCA_004363605.1 Indri indri | reverse complement strand
TGGACAAGGGATATCATCTCTTTAGCCTTAGGGAGAGGCAGCGCTGTACAGTACAAAGAGCAGGAGCTTTGGGTCAGACTGAGAACTGAATTCGAATCCTCCCTGCCCCCTTACAGTGAATTTGGGCAACAGGGTTCATCTCAGATTATATTTCCTATCTCAGAGTAGTTTGCAAATTAAATGAGACTCATAAAAATGCAGTGCTTGGCTGGGAGTAGGCACATTCCGCCTCCTGCTCCAACACTGGTGTCAGGTTGCCAATCTTTCCACAGGAAGTTGGAGGTGGTGACAAGCAAGACCACTTTCAGCTCAGACCTTATACCATCCCATGAAATCACAAGGGCAGTAAGTCACTCTCCTTCATCCATCCAGCCCCAAATAACACCCCAGTACTGGCTTGGCCAGTATTGTAAAACCACGAGGGCACAGGGACCCCGGTGGAGTCTGAGCCCCCATCCATTCAGCCTCCCGACTGCCCTGCTCCTTCCCATATGAGCTTCTCCACTCCAAGGCCAGTGGGCTTCCCCTTCCTAATTTCCCACACTCTCTTGAGGGACACCAGTCGGATAGGAATGAATTCTAAGACTCTAGATGTTGTCTTGGTGGGCAGTGTAGAGGATAGAATATTCCTGCATCCAGACACTGGGAAATGAATTTGCTCCTGGTGAGCTGGTGGCTTTGGGCACATCTGCTCCTCAGTTTCCTCACCTCTCAAACAGTAACCGGCCGCATCCACCCTTGGACAGTTGGGTGGGATTTTCTGGTGGAATTATGGATCTTGAGAAAGTGTTTTGAAAAGCATGAAACCCTGGAAAGATAGTAGATATCACGATAACTCCAATTTGGGTCTTCAAACCAGGCCTCCAACAAGGGCCCCCTTCAATGGCCAAGCTCCTGTTGTCCTTTTCCCAAGATGTCCCCTCTGCCCAACTCCCTCCTCCATCAGAAATGTTGAGGCTATTTCTACGTGTGTGCTAAACCCTTGCGAAGTGGCCTGGCCACCTTTCCATGGGAAACCACCAGGTGGTAAGTCCTCTATCACCCTCTCATGACCCTAGGTGGGTGGCCATGTGTCACCTTTATTTACCCCGTTTATTCCTGTTAGCCAGAGTGATTATTAATAACACTTCCTTTCATTCTCAACAACGTGTCCCAGCTTGCCCAAGAAAGTATATGGTCACGTACCTCTAGGCCAAGTAGCGCCTCTACAGATGCACCATCCAGCCAAGCCGGGTCACCTCTGCATTGAGGTCGATTCAGGGTGGGTCAGCCCCTTTAGATGTCACGTAATGTAGGGTTATCCTCTATTTCACTCCTACAAAAAGGAACGTGGCTTTCAAGGTAACAGAAGGAAGATCAGAGGGCACCAGCCTTCCCCCATGGGGGGTGCAGTGTCTTTCATCTCTTCAATTCTTCTCTTGTCCAGTTCTTTATCCTAAGGTTTTCCCTCTGCCAAGGGCATGAGGAGGCATTGCTGTCCCCCCTCCCCCAGAGCTGCCCCTGGCGGTGGCCCCCAAGGCCACAGAGCAGCTTCCATCTGAGCGGAGGCATGTGGGAGCCAAGGACATTCTGCGCCAAACAGGCTGAAGTTTCTTACCCCTGGGCCCATTTTCCTCAGCTGTGATGCTGTGATCACTCCGTGACAGGAGAAACTTGAGAGAAGGCTTAGGATGCCACAGATAGTTGAACTGCTGATGTTTTGACATTTTTTTCCCTCCTCAGCCAGCAATTTTGTGGCTTTATTCTTATTGGGTTGGAAAGGGAACAAATTCATCTTTGCAAAGGTTTATAATAATGCCACTTCCATGACTGTGTGCCTCACAGGCAGGTAGAGGACAAGAGCACATGTCCCTTTTCACAGATGGGGAAACTAAGTTCAAAGAAGGAAAAATATGCTGGTCTTTAATTGACCTAGTGAATCAGGCTTCCTTCTAGAGATAGTTGAGGCTTGGATCACATTGTTCACACACACACTCACACACTCTCTCTCACACACTCTCTCTCATACACACACTCTCTCACACACACTCGCACTCGCACTCTCTCACACACACACACTCTCTTACACAAACTCCACCGTTCCCCAGGGGACCTTATTTGGTTTCCCTGTCCTGGTTTCACTCATGATACCGTCCTATTTCCCGGTAATGAATATACCAAGCTCAAACATGTCTCCTGGTTTCACTCCGTCAGCCAAAGTAGCGGTTACCCAGAGCAGCCAGCAAGGGGAGAGGCAGTGGATTTGCTCAGGCTAAAGATGCCATTCGCTTTGTTTCATTCTCTTGCCTTTTGATGCAGTTGATAATGTGTTATATCCCAGGAGGCCCAGACCCATCCCACACTCACCCCTGAAGACTTTTCGTGCACCCAGGACTGGGGGCTGGCCAAGCAAGGGTCCAAAATTACTCTCTTTTCAGATCCTGCCTGAACTGCAAAATGACCAACGTGAGGCCCCCTCGTTGCTAATCACTGGCTCAGCTGTGGAAAACCCACCTCCAGCCTGTGTGGAGGTTCAAGACCAGACCCCAGAGAAGCCATCTCCTCTAACTACCACGCTCTTCCTCGAGACTCACTTTGGAGTAAATTCTTCCTCCATTCCTCACAGACTTTTATTATTTGTTGCTTGTTGTTAATTAAGATATAACTATAGGTATACATAGCAGTATTATTATTACCAATAACAACACACTTGCTATATATCAAGTGCCCTGCGTGCATTATCACATAGAGTCTTCTCAACAAACCTAGAGTGTAGGTAACAGCAGTGGTCGTAGTACTATCGTTATCATCATCAGATAGACGAGGAAACTGTGGCTCAGAGAGTTAAGTGATGTGCCCAGGCACTAAATGATGGAGCCATGATTTAAACTCATGGTTAACTGATTCCACCAAAGATCATCTATTCTAATGTGTCCCAAATGAAACTACTGCCAAGAGATGCTAGCAGTTGCTATCTGATCTAAAGTGAGTGGGGAGGGAGATTCTGGATGAAATAAGTTTAAGAAATACCATGTACTGATGGTTTTCAAACTTTTGAGTCCCAGGAACCTTTTGCACTCTTAAAAATTATTGATACCTTCAAAGAGCATTTGTTTATGTGGGTTATGTCTATCCATATTTACTGTCATTGAAATTAAACTGGAAATTAAAAAAAATGTATTAATTCATTTGAAAAGAACAATAATAAACTTACTTCCTGCTAACATAAATTCCATATTTTTATGAAAAATGACTCTATTTCCCAAAACAAAAGTAACGAGGGAAAAGAGAGGCATTGTTTTACATCTCTGCAGTATTTGGCTTAAGAGCTGGATTCTCATCCCTAATTCTGGATTTGATCTATGGCACTATCATAGCTTCTGGAAAATTCCAGTGTGTGCCTTACCTGTGGTCTCTTTAAAGATGTCTGGGGGCTGGAACGACATGTATTTTTCATCTTGTTTCCCAGGAGCCTAGTACACGGCAATTATTTAATGAATGTCTCTTGGACACATGAAGGAACATGCAGGTGCACAGCTAGACCATCCCAGTAACCGGATCTGCCTTCTGGGGACCCCCTGAGCCAAGGATGATCACGGGACATGCTGAAGACAGCCCAGTAGACCCCCCCAAGGACAGACACACATGCCCAGGGTGGGGCTGGCCCTCAAGGCAGACAAGTGAGCCAGGCAATACCCCTTGGGACTACATTTCACAATCCTGGACTGGGCTGGTGTCCTCGGCTCCCCACTCAGGTTTCAGAGACCAACAGCCCCCTTGGAGGGAAGCCCTGACAATCAGTCTGCATCCCAACCTGCCCTCACCCTCTGAGGTGGGGGCTCCACATGCACATACCTGTCCAGTAGGGTGGCAGGTGTGCCAAGAGGGTCACACAGATCAAAAGCAAAAGGGTGGTGAGGATACCAGGCCATGCCCTGCTGAGAAGCAGAAGGAGGCTGGACATGCCAGTTCACCCAAAGTGGGGTCAGTGCTGCTCAGGGGCTGATGGCTCCTTGCTCAGGGCTCCCACAGCCAGGGGGTCTGTGGTGCTGGACATGGGGCTCCAGAAAGGGACACGCTAAGTGGGGTGTAGGCGGAAAGTGGAGGCTGCACACGACCGGCATGCTCACCAGCTCCATGGCATGGGGGGCCCAAGGCCACACATCCAGGGAGTGCAGGGACCCTGTGCTGAGGGTGGCAGCCCAGCCCCAGAGCAGGGTGGGTGAGCTCCCTTCTCCTTCCTGGGACCTCTTGGATATCCACTTACGAAGAGAAACACAACAGCAGATCAAAAGCCCCAGTTCTACCTGAAATGTTCTGTGTTATTAGTGTTCATGGAAATGAGGCCACTTCTGGCCCTGGCCCTGTGGCAGCCTGGGGTCCCCCAGAAAGCCCAGGGGTTGCTCTATCCCAGGTTGCCTGGTACCCTGAACCTCTGCCAGGTAAGTATCATGTTCTGAAATTCAAGTGGACCCTGGCAGTGAGGCAATCTGGACTGGGAGACAACCCCACTATTTTTGGAAACTAGTTTAAGGGGAACACTTATAAATTACCTCTCTATCCCTTGAAGGGCAACTCCAGATCTTTTAAAGGTGGTTGTGCAACAAACCTTGACAGTTTCCTCCCGGCCTGGAACTTGTGTGTCTTTTTTAAGCAAATGAACAGCACCTCATCTAAATCTGGACCTATAAAGACGTAGTTTGCTGGTCTTGAATTAGGAATTAGTCAGGTGGTTTCATGCAATATAGTTACCCAGTCATGCCAGCACCTGGAGAGCCCAAAACACTGTTTAGCAAACAGGGAAAGCTGTTGAACTAGGCTGACCACCTCCCACAGACCCGACTGAGAAACGCAGACACGACCCCACACTGGAAACAGAAACAGGTCCCTTTGCCTTCAGTCTTGCTGAAAAGCCGACATCAACCCACAGCCTTGGCTCATCTGCAGAAACGCATTTGGTTGTCGGCTCCAGGTACGGAGCCGCGGCCAGTGAGGTTCCTGGGCATCTGGTTCTGCCCATTCACTAAGAACCTTGAGGTCACGCTGAACTCAGAAAAATATTTTTCCCTTTTGTTTTGATTAGGTTTTGATTCTGTGATTCAGAAGCTGGGAACCAGATGACATCACGAGAGGGGTAAGACACCAGCCCATATTCCCCGTGACCCTGTGGTCAACGCAGCAGATGTTACAGGGATTAGGTCACCCACAGACAAGTTCAGAGAAGGCTGTCACCCACTGACAAAGCAGTACAACCCGTCCCTTGGGGGCCGGCACAGTAAGTGGATGAAGAAGGGCTGACGTTTCCATCTACAGCTCCAGGAGCTCGCAGGTAATGTCTCCAGGATGTTTGCAGGAGCACGGCAGGCTGAGGATGGTCATTAACCCCTCAGCCTCCCCATTCTTTTGGCCTTGACCTTCTCAGTTACAAATAACGGCAGAAGGCACTACTAAAAGCGTAGGGGTGGGAGGGTTTCCACGCCTCGTGGCCAAAGGCTGAACCTAGTTGCAAATAATTTACATGTAAGCACATCTTGCATGATGTAGCTATTATTTCCATCTTCCATATAATGAAACAAATATGTATTATATGAAGTATTTAATCTGATAAAAATGAGTATTGAGTTCCCCTGTGAGGTTTACTCCAGGTCCTCCAAGGGCTTATGGCTGGGATAAGGCGAACCCGGATAAATGGAGCGTGGAGGGATGGAAGACAGACTTGAGGAGCTAAGGGAAATTGGAGCTAACTGTCGGAGGGTCTGGGCAAGAGGCAGGTGGCTCAGCCTCTTGGCTTCAGTTTGTTCTTTCTCGATTAAGAAATCTAAGTTGCATCTAGCCATAGTACACCAAGGTTCTAAATATCCCAAGTCAGCAGGTGGTAATAAAAGCGCATGCGTACAGGTCGCCAGGCCTTGGCACACACGTGGCCTCCCGGGAGAGTCCCACGCTGGGACAAAGAGGGGGTGCTGGGACAAAGAGGAGGTGCCCCCATGCCGGATTCCCGGGAGGAGTTCCTGGGAAAGAGAGTGGATTTAGGGGGACAGAGAAGGAGGACGGCACCTTAGTCAGAAAGTACCCCTGGGCAGCACAGGGGTGAGAGAGAGAGGATGTGTTAGGAAGAGAAGAATTGAAGGAGGTGAGGGAAGATCGCTAAGGAGAGGAACTACAGAAACCAGAAAAAGTTCACGACCCAGCTGAAGCCTTAACCAAACCCAAGTTCACCTAAATATGCCAAAGATGAATTGTCCCAATGTGTTTTCTCTGTGCGGTGTTTCATCTGATGCTCGTACAATTCTGCAAAGTGAAGCAGGGGTTATTCACCCATTTTACAGATGGGAAGCTCCGATCCATGGCAGCCCAGGGCTGGCCCACTGTTGGCAGCTGCTGCTACCATCGCAGGTGGCTGTTACACCGCCTGCCTCCCCGCCACATGACCCCAGGGCCCCATTTTGAACTGAATCCAAAAATACAGATTTCTTTGAGTCTTCGTATTTTCTGAAACTACTGAACCAAGACATCAAAATCCTCTCCAAACAAAACTACCCTTTCATCCATTTCCGAGGTCTTCTATAGGGAAGACCACCACATGGCCCTCTGCCTGTGGGTAGGGGCAAGCACCCGAGGTCAGTGGGAAGAAAAAAATCAATCCAAGGAGGTCAGCCCTCCACCATTCCAGAATGCCTGCTGTTTAAATGTCTTTTTTTTCAAACCCAAAGTATAAAATAAATTAGGACTGCAAGAATGTTAACCTTCAAGGTGGAATTTAAAAAAAAACCTACACCTGCAGCTGAAACTTTTTACTTAGGAGATACGTGTGTGCAGGGGAGGTATCGATGAACCCACACAAGGACTCGGAATCAGGCTGAGGATTAAAAGCGACCTTAAAGCTCCTCTAATCCAAATGACCACTTCATTGGGGTAAGGAAGAAGCTGAGGTCCAGTTAAGTCAAGTGACTTCCCCAAGGTCACAGAGCTGCCAGCCAGCTAACCTGCCGGCCGCTATTCCAGACTCCAGACCACACCCTCCCTTACTGGAGAGAGGAAAAGTCGCGGCAGCACTTCCTCCGAGGACAGCAGGTGCACACACTCATCAGGACAGTCATCGCTGTCATCAGCTTCCTCAACAATGAGCGCACCTCCAGTGGGCTGTGGCACATCACCAGGATGGCTGGCACATTCCACCATCAGCAGGGCAAGGAGGACTGGCAGGGCGCGGTGGGAAGCCGGGACAGGAGAGGCGGTGGTGGGGGGAACTCCTGTGACAAGCTCTCAGGTGGACGCGAGCCAAGGTGCACAGTCCGGAGCAGGCTCGGTGTGACAAAGAGCTGTTCCGTCAAAGCAGACAGAATCCGCTGGGCACCAACGTGTGACACTGTCTGAATCTGTTTATACGGTTCTCAAGAATAAGCAAAACTAATGTAACGTGGTGAACGGTCAGGACAGTGACAGCCTCAGGGTACGTGGGGGGCCGTTCCCTGGGCGGGGCACAAAGAGACCTTCTGGGGTGATGACAGGTTCTCTGTCTGGATCTGGGAGGTGGCTGCACAAGCGGAGGCGCACGTGCAAGTTTATGCAGCCATACGTTTACGATTTGCACATTTCACTGTGAGTTGTGCCTCAAAAAAAAAAAAATCTGATGAGGACAAAATCAAGAATGGATCAAATAGGCTGCACTCAGAGGCAGTAACTGTTCTGTTCGAGGAAGTATCCAGACACCGGCTCTGTGATGGCTCCGTGGGGCCATTTTAAAGGGGATTCAAGCATCAGGGCACTGGGCTGCACGGTTTTCAAGGACCCTGGTGGTCCGGGAAGTCCAAGGGCTGGTAAGAGAGCCACATCCTCACACAGCCCCTGCTGGCATCTGCCCAGGCTGGGGCTCCCCAGTGGTTTCCTGGGGACTGTCAGTGCTGCTGCTGTCCTGTGTAGATGGCTCTCTCCCTGCCATCCCCTAATGGCACACATACCATGCCTCCCCTAGATGCATGGTCTGCCCCGAGCCTCCCTCTCAGTGTTGCAGAACTTCCCTTGCTCCACGCCCCTCCCTTGCCCAGGAGAGGGATGTGCTTCCCTTCCCAGCTCTGGGTCCCACAGCTCACACCAGCCCAGCCTCCCCCAAGCTCAGTGCTCAAAGCCTCTCCCTTACACGTCCTGGCTGGGCCCCCAAGCCCACAGCCTGGACTACAGGCCAGTGCTTGCATCTAAAGGCCCTGTGTGTCTGAGATGAGGCCCTGAGGCCTCTCTGGACTAGCCTGACACCATCCCACAGGGGTCCCTAGGTGTGTCCCGATAGGAGCTCACACACCCTGTGCCATATCTGCAGGACAAAACTCTCTCAGTAGCCCAAGGCCCCTCATGAAGACACACCTACTTAAATATGGAATTATATGCTGCTCACCCATCCCAAATTCTGCATCAAAAGCAGTGCTTGAATGTCCTTGTCCCAGAAAGGTAAGCCACAAACTCCATCGCTCAATTTGGTGACATAAGTAAACATGGATTCAAAGAATGTAGCTCCAAGGTTGCTCACTTTGAGGAATGGACTGTGATTAAGGATGTAGCCATCACAAAGCTGGAGCGGAAGGACTTGCAAAGAGAAAAACACGGCCAAGGCAATAAATCAGGAAATAGAGAAAGCACATCGGACATGGAAGTCCTTCCAGGAGGCTGCCCCCAAGAGCTGGACAGAACGGGACTCCAGGACTCCTGTCCTGAGCACCTCCTGGGGCCGGGGAGTGAGGGCCACGCCCACATACACCTGCTCCGTCAGGCCTCACCTGACAGGGAGACCTCAGTTCCCCATTCACCCAGTGGAGACACTGAGGTCACACAGGCTTGCAGGCAGCTGACCAGGGATGCCAAAGAACAGTCGTGCCTGCCTACAAATGCGGCTGGGAGGACAAACGAGAACAGCTCACACTTGCTAAATGACACCTTTGGCAAGGCACTTTTCTAAGTATCAGTATCGTCATACACTATGTGTATTAATGCATTCGGTGCTCGCAGCAACACTCAGGAAAACACTGTCACCATCGGCCGTTTTAAGTCCGAAGAAATCAAGTTCCTGAGAGCTTACGCAGCCACAGGGTCATGCGGCTGAAGAGCAAAGTGCTATTTGTGACTTCCTTGGTGTTCACTGCTAGTCTCCCCCGCTAGAACGAGGGCCTGGCTGACTGCTGCGTCCTCGGCGCCCAGCTGAGCGCCTGGCATGTAGCAGATGCTCAGTATTCACCGAATCAAAGGCTGACCAGGCCGGGACTTGAACCCAGCTGTCTGGCCCAGATCTAAGCTCATAAATAGTCAAATAATAGTGCAAAATCCAATACTGATGTGAAAAAAATAACACAAGCATCTTCACAAGGCAGTGGGAATAAATGTCAGTTTAGGTACAAGGAAGACCAGGAGGGCTGTAGACACAAGGGTGCGGTAGTAAGAAAGATCTGGAATCCTCTCATCTAGAACTCACTCGAACCTATCAAGGCCAGAATTACCTCTTCCCACCAAAAACTCTGCCCCACAAAGGCAAAAGGGGTTAAAATATTAGTCAGCCAGGGTTCCTTCAGGGCGAGGTGAGCCCTCATTTTCTGAGAAAACGAAGGCAGACGGTTTTCTTCATTGCTCTGGCCCCACCTCAAGCCACCTCTCAGGTGTGAAGGGGCAGCCCATATCCATGCCCTGAGCTGGGCATCGGTCCCTCTGCCTGTGTCCCTTAAAGAAACTCGGGCCCTTGGAAGCAGCCTCACCGCTGAGCTGGGGAATTCTGGGCTTCGAGGCTGGCAGTCTCCCCTGGAGGTGAAAAGCCTTGAGCCCTCCTGCTCCAAGATCTGGAAGGAGAAGCTTGGGCAGGGCTTCCCCCCCCCTCACCTGCAGGGGCCCTGCAGATGCCTGAAACAGGTGCCTTTCGGGCTACAGTGGGGACACACATCTCCTGGGCGCTTGCAGAAAATGGATTCTGACTCAGTCCATGTGGGATGGGGCTGCAATTGTGCATTTCTGACAATTGCACCTGCGGCTGGTTCCTGGGCCACACTTTGAGAAACCAGGCTGTCAGTGATGCTCTTTCTTTTTTTTTTTGTTTTGTTTTTGTTTTTGTTATTCCTCAACAAAGCTTAAGAAAGGGGGCCGGGCGCGGTGGCTCACGCCTGTAATCCTAGCACTCTGGGAGGCCGAGGCAGGCGGATCGTTCTGAGCTCAGGAGTTCGAAACCAGCCTGAGCAAGAGCGAGACCCCGTCTCTACTAAAAATAGAAAGAAATTAATCGGACAACTAAAAATATATAGAAAAAATTAGCCGGGCATGGTGGCGCATGCCTGTAGTCCCAGCTACTCGGGAGGCTGAGACAGTAGGATTGCTCAAGCCCAGGAGTTTGAGGTTGCTGTGAGCTAGGCTGATGCCGCGGCACTCGCCCCAGGCAACAGAGTGAGACTCTGTCTCAAAAAAAAAAAAAAA